>OVBB01001440.1:0-14225 GCA_900406415.1 Isatis lusitanica | reverse complement strand
CATCCCTTTTGACTAAAACTTTCTCCGGCTAATCTCCATTCCCTTCACTTAATATCGTTGTTTTATCATCTCTCCTTTATCCCAAATTAAGGAGCTCAAATTCACTTCTACTGAAGTGGGTTTTCATCTAAGTGTTACTTGGATCTTTTGTTTAATCCTACCTGCTTGTGTTCGACTTTTAATAATCCAATCCATCAAATCTCTATTTCTGTGAGTAATTATAGTTTACTCGATTTTGTTCCTTTTAACAAACCGATCGATTATGAGATTATTTGTGGAACGTGTATATCTTTCCCCTTTCGATCCTAAACTATAATGAAAAATAAGTATCATCTATTATTAAAAATATTAACCGATCCAAATAAATTGAAATTGACCGAAAATCGAACCGAATAAACCGACTGTCGACCGATCCAAACCAAATTGTATTTCTGTTATATTCGGAACTGTTTTTTCATAACTGAAAAACCCGAAAACCGTTTAAACCGAATCGGAAAACCGAAAAAAACCGATTGCCCATGACTAAAACATACTAAAGATATAAATTGTATAAAATAATACCATCATCTACACAAAAATAAAATATTAAAACTTATTAAATTCTGACTTCTACAAAATAAAAACACAAATATAAAAACAAAAAATATTATTTTCCTTTAGAGCAATTAAAATTTAATAAACTATAATATATATATATATATATATTTAAAATAAATCTGTTAACACATTTTAGACTTTCACATGTATAAATACATTTTATCCAAAAAACTAACTATAAAAAATAAAAAATAAATAAATAAAACAGAAATCTTTATTTCTATTAAAATTTAAAACTTTTCAAAAGTAATGTCGCACTTTTATATTAAACTAAAGAATATCTCAATAGTTTTTGTTAAGCATATCAAATTTCATTTTAAATATACATTATTGTATTAAACTTAGTTAATATCAATTATTTTTAGTATGTAATTTTGGTTCATAATGGATCATGTTAGATAGATAATTTTATTTTGTGAATTAATAAAATTTGAATAACATATAAATCAGTTAGTTAAATTTAGAAATTATGGTGAATTTGATTTATTAAAAGTAGCTTGAATTAATTAAAAGAGACACGTGTTTTTACAATGAATTCTTAATAGGTTCTTATAGTATTTTCTATGAAAACCCGATTCTCATATATTTGTCTAAAAAACTATTTTGAATTTGTTTTTTAGTATGGGAAAGCATTATCAAACAAACAACATTTGAGCATTTGTATCTAGATGCTGGCATGATACAAAACGAACAGGCCCTAAAGCTTAGGGCCTAAACCGTGCCATGTTAGGATAGTTTTGGCCGACCTTGAAGCCATTTCATATAGTATTTTGCTTACGTTATAGGCCGTCACTTACTTTATCTTCTCGGTGCATGAAGAACTATGAAAGGAACCGATACCTAGTTCAAAATGTCATAGTTAACTAATTTAATTATCAAGTGGTGTATATGTTTTGCGTTATTAATAACCAAATATATATGTTCATAACTTAAAAAAAAAATCGAACCTCGTGAAGATTCTTCTTAAGATCCAAGCGCTAACCAACAAAAGTTCGTAGGCGGTTTTGAGACGAGGCCGGCCTTTGTAGCTATATTCGTTCTCCCTTACCTGTAAAGATCATAATTATGAGTGGTAATTAACAAAATTTATAATATAAGTAAAATTTGGCATTCTTAGATCATAGTCAATCACCTGATTTCTGATGTGGGGTTCTTGACTTGCAATGTCAATAATATCGTTTCCTGGAACTATTTTCCACGTTGGAATAAACGATCAAAGCGTAATGAGAATTGAGATCACTACCGGATGTGGCTTTACCTCTTCAGCTAACTCTGTACATACATATCATCACTGTATTAGATAGAGGATAAAAAAAACTAATGTGGACTATTCGTTATTGCTTAACGAATATATTAAATATTGATATAGTAAGAGGTTTTCTAATGTAGTTGTAGGAATACAATTTTTTAGAAACAAAAAAAAAACTTAAAACTAATTGTAGTTAATTCCATTAAAACACGAAAGATACGTGCATTGAATATCTTGTTTTGTAGCCAAGGGTATATTGATCATTGTGATTTAATCATATGTTTAGCTAGGGGTATATTGGCTGTAGGCTTGTATAGCAACTAGCACGTAGCGGTGTAGATGGATTAGAAACTAGGAGATAAGGTAAGGAGAGTGATTAGGCCCTGATTGTTTGTTTGTATAGATTTTGGTTTTTAGTTTATAGTTTTTGGTTCTTAGATTTTAGTTTTAAAAATTTTAGCTTTTAATTTTTCTGTAGATTTTGGTTTTTCTACAAAATTGATTGGTGATTTATTTAAGTTTTGGTTTTGTATATTACTACTTTTTAAACAAAATTGATTGATTTTTTTTATTATAAATGTGATACCAAAAGGTTATCAATAAAAATTTACATAGGTGTTTTTCCTCTTCTTTTTGTCAACACATAGGTTATTTCATAAATTTTTTTTAAAAATTGCTAAATTTTAACTAATCTATTAAAAAGCTTAAGAAAGAAATTCATTAATATAAGTTATTGTCATAGTTTTTATATTTTGTAGATGTTAAAAAAAATTATTAAACCTTAATGATTTGAATTAGTTATTATTTTCAGTTTGATCTCTTTTATTTGTTTTTTTACTATATTTATGCGTAAATGTAATAATATTTTTAATGTTAAAAAAGCAGCACGGAACAATTATTGACAAAAACCAAGTAACTATAGATTTTGGTTTTTGTTTAGAAATAGGTAGTTATCTAAAAAAACTAGTTTTCTTATATTTTAGGAAATTTATTTTAAAAGAATCTTGATTGGTGAATTAAATGGTTTAAAAAAAAAAAAAAAACCAGAAACTGTTTACCTAGCGAAAATCTATACTAAATTACATCCGGCTAGTTACCTATCTTTCAATCATCTCCAGCTAAACGTTGCAAATTGAATTCGAAGATGTGGTCGACGTTTCTCTCATAAGCTCTCTCTTCGAATTTACTTGGGTTTTAATTTTTCTCTGGTTTAGAGTTCAGTTTGGACTACGTCTTCTTCTCCATCTTCCTTTTACTAGCTCTTTCACTCTCTGTCACATCTTCTTCTCACTTCATCTCCTTTTTCTCTGATGCTTTTGTCTTGCTCTGCTGCTTAAGCTTCTTCTCTGCCGCTTTGTCTTCTTCTCAACTGCTTAACCTTCTTCTCTTCTTTGACTAACAGGTAAATCGATGTTCTATTTCCTGTTTTTTTTTTTTTTGAACGACCAAATTTCATAAACTCAATGGCCCAAAAGCGGCCCAGAAGACATACAGATAGCTGATTTAGATGTTCTATTTCCTGTTCATTTTTGTTTTCAGTAAGTTTATTTTTGAACAAGTAAAACGATTTTATACTTCCATATCTGTTCTTTTCTTCTTCTTTTTTTGTTGTAAATTTTGATCTTGCTGGGTTTTATAAAACTCAATTAACCTCTTCTTAGAACTCGTATAAGCTGAAAACTTTTACAGGCCAAATTGGGGAAAGGATTTGAAGATGGTTTCGTCTTTATTTTTTCCCTTCCCAATTTTTTTCCATTTTTTTTGTGTGTGGTTAATTTGGCCCAGTTTAGCTAATGAAATTGGTCCAACAATTATATAGACCAAAACTAAACTGGACTAGCCGAATGTATAAATCTGCAATACCAAACTGAATTAACTAATTTAACCGAACTAACCAAAATTAACCGAAGTTATCCAAATTTACTCAAGATTTTAGAAAGATAACCGAGATTTTGGTTCAATTTGGCAACAATTTTTACAAACCCAAATAACTGAATCCGCAGGGCTTGTTTTTTCTTTCGTAAAGGTTGCAAATTTCTCAAGCGTGGGAGATTTGAGACATATGTACATTGGTTCCTGCTCTTCATCTGATTTTGGATTTTGAAAAGCGAGCCTATTACAAAAAAATTTAAATGTGAAATTTTATTTATCTAGACTAAAATAAAATTTTATATAAAATAAAACAGTATAATACATAATATATTATAAACTATATATATATTATAATCTATAGTCATATTATATAAACATACTAAAGAATATTAAAATTTTGTCAAAAGTAATCTCACGCCTTCATATTAAACTAAAGAATATCTCAATAGTTTTTTTAAATATATCAAATTGCATTTTAAACATACATCATTGTATTAAACTTAGTTAATATCAATTATTTTTAGTATATAATTTTGGTTCATAGATAGTGGATCATGTTAGATAGATACTTTTATTTTATGATTGATAGAAAAATTTAAAATAAAATATGAATGACATATAAATCAGTTAACTTGATTTATAAATTATGGTGAATTTGATTTATTAAAAGTAGCCTGAATTAATTTAAAAGAGACATGTGTTTTTACAATGAATTCTTAATAGGTTCTTAAAGTATTTTATATGAAAACCCGATTCTCATATATTTGTCTAAGAAAACTATTTTTAATTTGTTTTTTAGTATGGGAAAGCAGGAAAATTTAGGACATCCTCTTTCGGGGGTAAAGATCGAGCCCAAAGTATCTCTGATAGCGATACTTGGTTTTGTTTTTGTTCTTCTCCTTTTCTTCTTTTGTTTTTGGTACTTATGCCGTAGAGTCCGGACAAATGACATCCCTGTCCACCCAGTTTCGGAGGTAGAGCTCCAGCCTTGAAGCAAGCAAGTAGCAGTACTAATGTTTTTTTTTTTAAACTAATGAATTTATTTATGTCCTTTTTAATTAAAAATGTAGTTATTTCTAATTGTAGTTTCTAAATGTTGTTGTAATTATTTATTTTTTAATAGAACAAGTGAAGCGACTTTACATCATTTATGGAAATATTAATTAATGTATTCCTGTTTTTATCTTTTCATAGTCAGAATACCAAACAATATCGATATCAAATTACTGGACAATTACCCTTGACGAAATACCCTCATAATAAACTTCGATTCAGGGCTAAACTCTAAGCCGAGAAACAGAAGATGGAGATAGAGAGAGGAAGAGACTCTGTCTGTGTACTCTGTACATTCATCATATCTTTCTATTGAACTTAATTATGGAATTTCAATTTTGAAAACCACCTGATCAGGAGAGTATTTTCAAATTCCAATTTACACATCTTCAATGTTTTGGGCCCATAATGGACCATACTCTCATTTGTTTACGTGACGGCCTATGTCCCCATTTAAATTGTAAATTGGGCTGGATCACACGCTTGAGAAATATAAATTAAGAACCATACATGATACATCATATAGTTGTTATGTTTTCAATTTAAATTAGATAACATAATGCAATAGGCAATCAACGGTTTGTTTCTATGAACCAAATGGATTAAAACATGATCTACTTAAAAAAAAAAATTGATTGGATAATAAATTGGATTTTGGATTTTAAAAAACAAAAACAAAAATCTGTTTTGGAAACTACGAAAAATCAAGACCTTAATTGTTGTGATCCCATTTTTTTTGTTTCTGGTCAAAGAAGTATATCTCGCCAATTTCGTCTGTAACGTAAGTCTCATCAGTATATAATATTTCCATATTTATCTCAACCGGATATTGATATTTCCTTATAAAAAGAAGTAATATTTATATTTCCTTATAAAATTGTGATTTTAAGATGTAGTGCTAACTAATTATATTGACCTGTCTCACCTTCCCGTCATATATATAGTAGAGTATCATTCTGCAGCCATATGAAAACAAAACTAGTAAGATGTCATCAAGTATTAGGATGGTTGGTTACACGGCTCTCCTTCTTAAGATTGTAGCGCTTTTGTTCTCAACAGCGTTAGTGGGTTCGAGTCAAATTAACGGCTCTCTCAGATCCTTCAAGGTCAGTCTATTGTATTGGGCCTATGCTTAATTGGTTTCATATGCATGGTCTCACACTTCAAAATGTTGTTTATAATAATAAATCTCTTGTTTGTCGCTGGATCCTAGATAAGCGAAAACGTAACCTACGACTGCGTGGATATATACAAGCAACCATCACTTAATCATCACTTGCTCAAAACCCACAAAATACAGGTGCTTACTCTTTGGGACTATTGTTTTCTTCTTGACTCATATTGTTTTTAAGGCAACTTTGGCTAATAATGTGTACTGCAAATCTTACTCATTCTCTGGAAAGATGAAACCATCGGTTTCAAGGCCAGAATCAAAAGTTCAAGCTGGGAACAAAGATTACAACAAGAAAATAAGATGTCCAGATGGAACCGTTCCCATATTGAGAAATACAAAAGAATATATATCAAACGCTCAGCATTTCGAAGAGATGCATTTCAATCCTTTATCAGCCGACAGCCCCGGAACACATGTAAGCATTTTTCTCCCTTTATAAACTTTCTATTACAAAAGTAGTTGGCTATGAACTAATATAATTTGGTTGTATCATTTATGTACTATAGTGAGAAAGACTACAAACTTTCTTTTAAACGAAACAAAATGTTATATGTTGATTATTAGATAGCTGGAGTGAGATCANATGTAAGCATTTTTCTCCCTTTATAAACTTTCTATTACAAAAGTAGTTGGCTTTGAACTAATATAATTTGGTTGTATCATTTATGTACTATAGTGAGAAAGACTACAAACTTTCTTTTAAACGAAACAAATGTTATATGTTGATTATTAGATAGCTGGAGTGAGATCAACAAGTGGAGGTCCTTATCATGGTGTGCAAGCCTTGTTTAATGTATATGAATTGAACATCGCAAAAGACCAAGCTTCTTATGCTTCTATCTATCTTGGAACCGAGACCAACTTCATCCAAGCAGGGTGGATGGTAATTTTTTTATATCATAGATGTTTTTTTATCGTTAATTAAGATATTCTCACTATTAAAAGTCTTCATCATTCACAGATAAATCCAGGTTTATTCGGTGATCAACGTGTGTGGTCTTATGGATTTTGGAGGGTATGTTATTCAACTCATATGTAATGTATATATTTTGGTTTACTTGTAAATAATAATAACCTTTAGTTGAAATTGAGTCTTTCATGCTATTCTGATAGGGTAAAAATGGGAAAGGGTGTTACNGTTATTCAACTCATATGTAATGTATATATTTTGGTTTACTTGTAAATAATAACCTTTAGTTGAAATTGAGTCTTTCATGCTATTCTGATAGGGTAAAAATGGGAAAGGGTGTTATAATACGATATGTCCAGGTTTTGTTCAAATAGCCAAAGATGACCCGATTGGATACCCGAATGAACCTACTTCATTTGTTGGGTGGTACCGTTTTTTCATTCATCAGGTATTTATTTTTTATGTACTTTTGTTTGTTGGGGTTATTTCTACACATTTTGAAATCTGGCAACAACTTTTTGGTTGGATAAATGATCCTTTGGATATATACTTTCTACTGCGAATATTTTTGTTTATTAACTATGCTTTTTTATTATGATTAAAAAAGGATAAACAAACAGGAAACTGGTGGTNGAACCTACTTCATTTGTTGGGTGGTACCGTTTTTTCATTCATCAGGTATTTAATTTTTATGTACTTTTGTTTGTTGGGTTATTTCTACACATTTTGAAATCTGAAACTTAACCAAGAGTATAATTTTTAACTTTGCAACAACTTTTTGGTTGGATAAATGATCCTTCTGATATATACTTTCTACTGCGAAGATTTTTTTTTATTAACTATGCTTTTAATTATGTTTAAAAAGGATAAACAAACAGGAAACTGGTGGATCACTGAACTTATGCAAGATAAGCCTAATGTGGACATTGGATACTGGCCAAAAGAGCTATTTGATCTTCTAAGCGATGGCGCAAAAATGGTTGGAGTTGGAGGTGCTGTTCAAGCTTCCCATTCTGGTTCAAGCCCTCCAATGGGTAATGGCCATCTACCAACTAAAGATCTTGAGAGTTCAGCAATTTTTACAAATGTTGAAGTTTTGAACTCCGAATATGATCAACGTAGAATCGACGCTATTCCGATTGAACCGTTACTAGATAGTGAAAAATGTTATGGATTAAGATACGGTCCTAATAAGTACACTGAACTTCAATTCAATTTTAATTATGGTGGTCCGGGAGGTAATTCTTGTGGTGTTTGACATTTTTTCTGGAATCATTNTCTTGTGGTGTTTGACATTTTTTCTGGAAACTTGAAATGTAAGATCTTTTTTTATTTTCTACCAAAATAAAAAAGTATATGATTACTCATTCTGCGCATGGCCTTGTTTCTAATTGTCTAATTGTACAGATTTCTAATGTAGCAGAAAAGACCGTAAAATTGTACCACTCACAATTGGCCTTCGAATTCATGTGTGCAAAGTTTGATTTGTCTTATAAGAATTGAAGATTAAAAACATATGGAAAGTGAAACAGCCAATGTTAGACTTTGGAGATGTTGTTAATCCTACCTGCTGATCAGATGTTTAGTTGCTTTCTTCAGGTTCGTCTATTTTACAATATATTTTTTTGCGTGTGGACCTTTATCTATTTTACAAAAAAGTATATGCTTTTTAATTATGACCATTTATTTGCAAAAACAATGTGTTAAACNAATTGTACCACTCACAATTGGCCTTCGAATTCATGTGTGCAAAGTTTGATTTGTCTTATAAGAATTGAAGATTAAAAACATATGGAAAGTGAAACAGCCAATGTTAGACTTTGGAGATGTTGTTAATCCTACCTGCTGATCAGATGTTTAGTTGCTTTCTTCAGGTTCGTCTATTTTACAATATATTTTTTTGCGTGTGGACCTTTATCTATTTTACAATAAAGTATATGCTTTTTATGACCATTTATTTGCAAAAACAATGTGTTAAACAATTTACCTGACAGAAATTTAACAAACAAATTTGCACACGTTTTAGACAAATGACATATTGTTTTATCCCATTCATGTTTCAGAATATTTTTGTTACTTTTAATTAGAGAGGCTCTTTAATTTGACTTAATAACGCTTGACGACTGCTTCCATTGAAGGCTTTTTGAAGCATCGGAGTTTTTTATGTCTCAGTTCCGGATTGACATGGATGTATATAATCATATCAAGTTGGTAAACTGTGTAGCTAAAAGTGGTTAATAACATTGGCCTAGAATTGGTTAAGTGCAAGAGAACAAGAGGCCAGTTTCAATAATAGCAAAACCAAAATCGTTATAAGGATTGTATTGTTGGTCTAAATTTTCTACATGTCGGCCTAATGAAAGAGTTTAAAGTGAAATAGATTCGTGAATCGCTATGTTACACAGAATTCATCATGCCAAAATGATGAAAAACCTTGGAGTTATATAACCTGAGAGAATTTATTTAAAAAAGAAATGGCGAGGCAAGGAGTAATCAACTTCAAAGCTGAAAACTATCACTCTGAAGTATGATTCACGCAATCTACAATTCATAGGTAGCCAAACCAGTAAGTAAGACAAATAGATCAAAACCTAAACCCAGATTCACCACCAAGGCAAAAATATNACAAGAGGCCAGTTTCAATAATAGCAAAACCAAAATCGTTATAAGGATTGTAATGTTGGTCTAAAGTTTCTACATGTCGGCATAATGAAAGAGTTTAAAGTGAAATACATTCGTGAATCGCTATGTTACACAGAATTCATCATGCATGCCAAAATGATGAAAAACCTTCGAGTTATATAACCTGAGAATTTATTTAAAAAAGAAATGGCGAGGCAAGGAGTAATCAACTTCAAAGCTGAAAACTATCACTCTGAAGAATGATTCACGCAATCTACAATTCATAGGTAGCCAAACCAGTAAGTAAGACAAATAGATCAAAACCTAAACACAGATTCACCACCAAGGCAAAAATTGCCCTTCTTAGGTCTCATTGTCATAAACCAAAATTCATCTTCCATCTACTATTAATACCTCCAAGCTCCCTTATTCCAACAAAACGTAAGTTAAGCAAAAAAAAAATAAAAAAAAAAACCATAAACCAAATCAGGTTCTTCACCTTTAATTTTGCTAATCATCTGCCTCAATCTTCCTCCCAACTTCATTTCCTTCCTTCCCTTCCAAAAGCCGACCACTCTCTTCATCAGTCTGCTGAGCAGTCTTCTGAGCCTCTTTAGCCTTCAACGCTTGCAGCTTGGCGTGATTGTAATACGCAACGCCCAAGAACGCAATCCCGTAACCGAAAAGATTAATAGGAGTCACCGTGTCCTTGATCACAGACCACGAGAAGGCGATCAAGAGCCAGTCCTTAACCACACCAGCGACGTTCATGGTCAGAGCAGAGGTCTTTCCGACCAAAAGAAAAACCGCAAGATTCAAAGCGAACGCACAGAACGAGTTCGNCCTCCCCTCTTTTTTAAAACCCCCCAAACCCCCTTTTTCCAAAAAAAAGAAAATAAAAAAAAAAAAAAAAAAAAAAAAACCATAAACCAAATCAAGTTCTTCACCTTTAATTTTGCTAATCATCTGCCTCAACCTTCCTCCCAACTTCATTTCCTTCCTTCCCTTCCAAAAGCCGACCACTCTCTTCATCAGTCTGCTGAGCAGTCTTCTGAGCCTCTTTAGCCTTCAACGCTTGCAGCTTGGCGTGATTGTAATACGCAACGCCCAAGAACGCAATCCCGTAACCGAAAAGATTAATAGGAGTCACCGTGTCCTTAATCACAGACCACGAGAAGGCGATCAAGAGCCAGTCCTTAACCACACCAGCGACATTCATGGTCAGAGCAGAGGTCTTCCCGACCAAAAGGAAAACCGCAAGATTCAAAGCGAACGCACAGAACGAGTTCGTCCCGAAAACGAGGTAATCGAAATGGAAGCTAGATGTGTCTCTAAGAATCGGGAACTCAACAACAATCCAAGGGATAAACAAGAAAGCCAAGCAGCAAGGTGCAACGTAATAAAGAGAAGTGATTGGATTCAACGTGATTCCTTTAGAGGTAAGCAAGATCTGAATCATTACCAACCGCGTCGCCTCGAACGCAACCGCACCTAGCTGGAGAACCACACCCCACACGTCGAACCTAGCTTCTCCGTACGCAGCGATGGCGACGCCGAAGGAGATGGACAGCATGTTAACCATCGTCTCCGACTTGAAACCTTCCTTCTTGAACAGAACGCCGATGGAGTAGACCGCGACTGGCATGAGCGCTTTGAGCATCTGGATGAAGGAGACGGAGAGGTAGATGTAGGCGGAGTTTGAGAGCCAGAGGGAGAGTGAGTACAAGGCCCCGATGGGGACGACGGATCTGAGGTAAGTGTCGCGANCCGCACCTAGCTGGAGAACCACACCCCACACGTCGAACCTAGCTTCTCCGTAAGCAGCGATGGCGACGCCGAAGGAGATGGACAGCATGTTAACCATCGTCTCCGACTTGAAACCTTCCTTCTTGAACAGAACGCCGATGGAGTAAACCGCGACTGGCATGAGCGCTTTGAGCATCTGGATGAAGGAGACGGAGAGGTAGATGTAGGCGGAGTTTGAGAGCCATAGGGAGAGCGAGTACAAGGCCCCGATGGGGACGACGGATCTGAGGTAAGTGTCGCGCGACATTGTGACCGGCTCGACGAACCCTAAGACCTTGATGAGGAGAAAAGCTAGGGTTGAGCAGAAGGACATGTGGATCATGGTGAGCGAGATCGGGAATGGCCAGTCGTACATCTTCTTGTCGAGGATGTATTTGTTGTATACGATCACCGTGAAGCTGAGGAAGATCCATATCGCTACGTAAGTGTAGGAGAGGACGATGTTCTTTATCACGCCTTCGCTCAGTGATCCTCCTTTCCCCATTCCTTCGAATATCTTCTTTTTCTTTCTCTCTAAGGACGGTGGTGGTTCTACGGCGGAGAGACGGCGGTTTTGTGGTTATATTAGCGAGTAACTTTGTCAATGTTTGGTGAGATCCTGAAAAGACGTTTCGAGAGTTTTACCCAATTAACCACACAGAGACTCCCCACGTAACGGAAGTGCTTCACCAATTTATAAATTTCTTTTAATGACCGGTTAAACAATATACGATTGTAGGATATTTGCACAATGTAACACTTTTTAAGTTTACTTATCATAATAGACAATTTTTATGGGAAGGGTTAGGTAGAGATTTTGTTTTGTTTTGCTTATTTCTTGTACGATATGAAAATACATTGGCGTTTGATATAGAAATTTGAAAACATATTATATAACTAGTCAACATCGGACGGGATCCCACACACCATATAGTAACCACTAACCAACTAACCATGTTAATAATATATAGTAAAAGCTTTCTTGGTCGAGGTAGGACTTGAATATTCGAATCACAAGAATATAACTCTCAGATGGGGNGGGTTAGGTAGAGATTTTGTTTTGTTTTGCTTATTTCTTGTACGATATGAAAATACATTGGCGTTTGATATAGAAATTTGAAAACATATTATATAACTAGTCAACATCGGACGGGATCCCACACACCATATAGTAACCACTAACCAACTAACCATGTTAATAATATAGTAAAAGCTTTCTTGGTCGAGGTAGGACTTGAATATTCGAATCACAAGAATATAACTCTCATATGGGTTTTAAAAGAGTGGGCTAGTCTCTCTCACATTTACTTTCCACTATTCCAATTAATTTTCTTTCCTTCCATTTGTACCTTCTTATCTTGTCTTGTCGATCGGTCTCTCTCTATGTAATTATATCATGTCGAGGTACTCAACAAGAATGATCAACATCTTCATAATAAAATGAAATTGTTTATTTATAATGTAGTATACAGAATACATGCAGAGTAGTATATATTTGAGGAAAAAATGTTACGTATACANGTTTATTTATAATGTAGTATACAGAATACATGCAGAGTAGTATATATTTGAGAAAAAAAATGTTACGTATACGTGTACTTATTTCGATCTATAGGTATTCGAGAAGTATTTGATAAAAGCTCCGTAAATTAATTATACCTTGGAAATTATTTCCCCTTCTTTTTGTTTTTATAAGAAATATGNCGTAAATTAATTATACCTTGGAAATTATTTCCCCTTCTTTTTGTTTTTATAAATATATCTAGTTAAGACCCGAAATGGATGCAGAAGCGGGACAAGTCCAGTTGAGTAATTCCTCGATCATCTGCATTGCCATCTGATCTTCTTCCTCAACGTCGTCGTTTCTTTCCTTCATCTTACTAGTCCCAGTATCACCGGCACGTGCATTGACGCCGTCGCCGAGTTCAACAAGCTTGACCCAGTTTTGACTCTCTTTCGATCCGGCGCGTTTCTGCCAGACGCCGATGTGTGAGCTGTCGTTGTCGAGACGGAGACACGTCAGGTATGGTGTCTGGTCTTTACAGTTCTTCCTTAGCTTAGCGTTTAGAAGTTCTGATAACGATTTCGGCGACCTTAACGGATAGTTGACGCCGGTATAATCTGAGCCGTTGGATTTGATGATGGGAAAGTTGGTCTTTGCGTTCTGGCCGTTCATTAGAACTGCGGCTTGGTCGTAGGCTCTAGCCGCTTCTTCCGCCGTGTTGAATGTTCCTAGCCACACCCTTCTCTTTCTGAATCACACGAATACACGTTAATTAGTAACTAAATTAGAGTATTAAAATAAACACGATATATATAGCTTAGCGGGTTTTTTTTCTCTTCTTTTCCCTCAAGCTTAGCGGTTATACTAGTAATGTGATGTGTTGTTTGCGAAAANCGTTTTTTTAAAAAGAACACAGATCATATGAACTATAAATATGCAATGTATGTTACTGACCATAAGAACATGAAAAACATTTTTCTAGTAGTCTTCTTTTTCTTTTTGAGATATTAATTAGGCTTTATAATAGTGTTCACTCCTTGCCAAATTTCTTGCTATTTAGGTTTGTTTCGGATATTAATGAAAGGGTGTACCGTATACCTTTTTTTTTTTTTTTTTGTAGGAAACCGTATACCTAATTATTAAATACTAGTAAACATATTTAACCAAATAGGGCACTAAAATTTGTGGATGCTAATAAAATACTAGGAGGATTATACTTTTATATGATATATAAAATATATATATATAATGCGCATGGATATATCAACATTGAAAAGCTGTAAATAGATGAATAGTAATACAATTGTATAACAAGGAGAACATTTCAATTGTATTACAATACATTTATTTATCAATTTATGTATCCACAAAATTACAAATATAAACACGCCACACCGCACCAACAAACTAATAATGATAATAATGAAAAAGCTTTTGCTCACATTCTGAAATATGCAAA
>OVBB01001439.1:0-14226 GCA_900406415.1 Isatis lusitanica | reverse complement strand
AAGCTTCTTCCTTCTCACCATATCTTGAGAATCAATGACGAGAATCGAAGAAAAATCTGAAACCCGGAAAATCGATTTGGGGTTTTTCTAGGGTTTGAAATCGAATTGGGTCGGGGAGGAAGAAGAAAGGGAAGAAGAAAAAGGGTTTAAAGCTTTAGTTTCAAAACGACGTCGTTTTGTTTAACCACACTTTAATAAACGGTGTTTAACAGGGTTAATTCCATCCGTTAATCAACTTAAAGACGAGGCTAATTCGGCTTGGTCAACGAAAGTTTGGATTTTAAATTATAAAGTCAATATAAGTTTGGGATTTAAAGCGTTTACGAGAGAGTTGGGTATTTAATCAATGATTTTCGTAAAGTTCAGGAATTTTTTGGCCGTTTTCCCAATTATTATTATTATATAGAATTAATATTTAGTTTATATTACTAAAATATCATCGTAAATTAAAAAAAATGCTAAAATTTTATTAAAAAATTTGAGACTAAATATAGGGACAATTTGCTGGATATACCAAATCATAATCTAATCTGCAAAATATATATAATGTGACATAATGTCATTTTACTATTGCTGCAGAAGCGGTATATAACGTTTTAATCCTCCCCATGTCCTTATATTTAAATAGCATAGATAAGATAGATAGTAGCATGCACAAGCATAAGTAGATGATATCTTTTGTACTTGTGTCTGACTATCGTATCGTCATCAGGGTATCAAGCAACTTCATCTCTTCTTTGATACTCTCTATCACTGCAAAAAAAAGAAACCAATTTGAAAATCCGAATTATTGACCAAATCTCCACTCGAATTGCATCTGTTGGGAACTGCAAACTGGAAAAAAATTTCGACATTGTCTGCAATAGATCTGGTCTACAGCCATCAGATCTGCCGTACCTCAGTGGTCAAAAACGAACGGTGACTGAAATACTATCTCACTCAGAGCTGATAGTCTGCTCCATAGGCTCACCGAGAAGCTCCTCTGATGGGTAAGTGTAAGGTTTTTAACCTCCCTGCAACTCAAGATAAAACCGCAACTAGGAACAAATGGAACACGCACAACTTGTTAACCCAGTTCCCGGCCTCGAACCGGTACGTCTGGGGAGGGAAACTCTTGTCTCTCAAGAAGATTCACTATAATGAGAAAGATACAAAACCCTAGAAGATTACAAGAAGCCGTAAACTTGAAGACTACTTAGACTAGGTTTTACATGTGTTCTAATATATCGATCATACCATGATATTTGCAACTATCATATAATCGATATTAAACCCAAACCTATTGATAACCTTATGTCTTTTTGTAGGCCCAAGAAGAACCCAATTGCTTGTGATCAAAACTATGGTCCACAGTAAGGGACAGGCGATCCAGCTCCGAACCTCCCACCGACTCGTTCTCGGATTCGGTGGAAAGAATCAACCCAAAGAAAGAAAAAACACTTCTGAAAAAGGGAAAAGAAGAAAATGCCGAGAATGTGTCAGTGGGAGCTCACATAGCTGGAGAGACATAATCGATTGTTTTTTTGTGCTACGAGATGGTAGCGAGAGAAGGTGAGACCATAGAAGAGAGAGAGAGATTGTTTCGTCTTTTTTAAGCGAAGGCTCTGTAGAGAGAGAAGAAGAAGATCGAATGTGGAGAGAAACCTCTCTCTCATATCTACGATTCGTAGTCAATAAGGGTACCGAAGGAATAAAAAAAGTGCACAGTATGTAAGACCAGTTTGCATATTACTAATAAGAAGTGGTATATAGGCTGCAATTTCTCTTAAATATATAACAAAAAGGTATGGAGTCTTATATGAAACAATTATGATTATTTAGATATTAATTTTCAAAAGTAATTTTATAGTATACTAGTCATTTTATCTTTTTCATATTTGTATAATCTTATTTTTATAGAAAACACATCATTTTTATGTAATAAGAATATATTTTTTCGTATATATTATGATTTAAGTTTGTTAACTGAGTATAAATAATGAGAAATCTAAAGAGTAAAAAGATTTTCTTAAAAAAATGTTCATTAATCTACTCTGAGTAGTCTTTTTGTTAAATCAGATAATTAAACACATAGAAAAAAATCTATGTAGATTTCAAACCACCAGTTTAGTTTGCCAAATCATTCTAGGTTTTTCAAATGTGGACAAAAAAAACTGATATAGATATTATCATTAAAAAAAATTAATTTGAAAAAATTATGATTTTAGAAATAAGTCACTATTTATATTATGAGAAATTGCGTTCTATATACCATTCCATACTACTAATTTGCAAGATGGTCATGTCTCCTATTTATAATTTCATATTCCGTCTTTACCCCTATTAGCTACGCCCTTAGCCCTGCAGATGTAGGATCCGTTTAAGATTTTTTTGTAACCAAGACAATATCAAATGAAAAAAAAAACTCTTCTGTTATCCTTCGTAATCAAAGAACTGAAGATAATAATAACTTTGAACAAAGAAGTGAATCCCATAATCCAATCACGCATGCTTTCTTCTCCATCACAATCCAGATTCCCCAGTTCGTCGGCGGCTTAATCTGATAGCTACAAGACGAAGAAGAACATATCTAAGACGAATCGTTCGTACTTTTCACACAGGTGTATACGAAACCTTAAACTTAATAAATTATCTGCTGAAAGCATGACCGGGAAAGCTGAAGGGGAGGATGGGGGTAGTGGTGGCGGTGGCGGTGACGCCAGAAAGTAGTGGAGACTAAAGAGTTGAAGGGGCGGACAGTGCGGACGGGGTAGTGGTGGCAGTGGCGCTGGAAACTAGTTGAGAGTAAACAAGTGTGGAAGATTGATGGAGGTAGCTGAGTGACCTTACAACGGTGTGAGCAACGGATCTTGAATGGACGATTTGGTTCATCCTTTTTGTGTGTAACTAACTCTTCCGTCAAATTAATTCCCCTCCCATCGTTCTCGAAGAGTCTTGTATTTTCTGGCGGTGATGTTTCAATTTCTTCAAAACTTATTGAACAACCTAAAACCTGCAGAGTCCACCGAGCAATTAAGGCCCCTTATGAACTTGACAAAGGATATCACCTACTTACGCATGTGTATGCTACTATCTATCTTACATATGTTACTTTGTTTATTATCAACTACCCACCTCTGTTTCAAGACAAAATGTAACCCATTTATAGACCGTCGTGCTTTTCGAATCAAGCTCGCATAACTGAAAATCCACTTCAACTACTCTATTCATAGTCAAACAATGCTTCGAAATATAATTTTCTGATTAGGTAGCAAATAATGTAACAGCTATCTATTAGAGAGATGGGATCTCATGATTTAAAAAAGTGAAGCAAAGAATGAATGTGAGTGCCTAGAGAGAGAGAAAAAGTGTTTGCTCCGAGAGAAGAGAGAAGGTTCGCAGAAGAAGAGGAGTGAAAATGGAGAAACAGAGTGAATATTAACACAATTAAGTATTTGAGCAGCATAATGGATAGCGAATATGTAAGGGCATAGATGTCTTCTACTCCACCTATTAGCTACAGTCAATTAGTTTTTTTTATTAGACCTGTCAAACTGCAAATAAAATTATGAATTGATATATACAGCAAATTAACCTTTATATTATTTGATATGATAGAACATGTTACGTTCGTGTTTTTAATGATTTACGGTCTTTTACGAGTTTTTTTATCAATATATGTTGAGACCATTAGGAAATGCATTAGAAGAACGGATTACCCCACTTCGATAATGCATTGAAAATAAAATTCCATCATTGTTATATGTGTAACAAGTCAAAATAAATTAGTTTATTTCTATCATTTAAAAAATTTAAAATCAAACATTGACCAATGCAAGACAAAATGGACGGATTATGCTATTTTGACTCGCATTCAATTATAGTTATACTTTTACAAAAATAATTATAAATTTCTTTATGAAAACATTTAAAAAAAAAAATATATATATATATATATATATTGATACTAAAAAAATATAGATTTAGCTTATAAAAATAAAATTCCACTAATTATATTCATTGTTTTAAATTAAAAAAAATGATTGGTTGGAATGTAAGTTACTTCTACATTTTTATCATAGCCTAATCGCATGGTCTAGAAGTGTCTCTTCAGTATCAAAGTGTGTGCTGGCTCAATGAGAGACCAATTTTTCCGGAAATTTCTCGCAATTGAACTCAGATATTTAAATTTGTGTAGCGAAAAATGTATTGGTAATTCATGTTTTCTTTTGGTAAGCGGTTGCCACGGGAATATAAAATGAATTAGTTTTATAGAGCTGGGACACTATATGATGGATAACTTGAACAATTTCTTAAACTGTGATTTGAAAACTGTCTCTATATCCTGTGTTCCGTCCAAAACGTTCACTACAAACCCAATCAGATTTATTTTTGAGTAGATATTTAGGTATTTTTAAACCGAAAATGAAAACTAAAAGTAATATAAAGAATAGATTATTTCGTCTTAAATTTAGATTTTGTTGGAAGGGTAATTAATATTAAACATATTCGATTTGAATTTATGACAATTTTAAAATGACATGTTTCAATATTAATTTGATATTATTTATATTCGTAATATTCAAGTCCATAGATAACAAAATTTCAAACGAAACAATATTTCATCTCATTAGTGTTGTAAAAGCCAATGAGAATGACACATCGACGAAGAGAAATCTAACATAATGTGTAAAATTTAATTGTGTGGTATGCATAGTAGCTTTCTCTTTTTTTATTTTTATATAAACGAACATTTCGTTCATTCAAGAGATCACAACTTCACAATTTCAAATATACACAAACTCCGAATGGAGAAAGCGGATCAGGCGTTGCAGATCTAGCAGATCAAGCGGAACAAACAAAACAAAAGTGGATCCAGCATATCTAGAGGTACAAATGTGGATCAATTGGATCTAGTGGTTTAAAATAATGTTTGAATGGTAAAGACGGATAACAAGTGGTTCAAAATACTGTATATATTTATAATTATTTATATGAAATTTAAAAATATTTAAAAATATTTTTATTTATAAGAAGATAATATTAAACAAAAATATGTTGATTTATAAAAAAATAATGTAAAACTAAAATACTGTAAAACTATTTAAAATATCTGATAAAAAATATTAAAAGTAATCAAAGTAATTAATTGAGAACCCACATAATTTTTATTTTGTCTAAGTAAGTAAAAAAAATATTATGCAAACTGAATTATCAAAATCTAATAAACTGAGTTATCTGAACTGCATTCCCACTTACAAGTAATCAAATAAATTTACTTGTTATTATTATTTTAATAATATTAAAATAAATAAATGAAACAAAATAAAACCACGTAAAACACTTGAAACATATTCAATTTGTTGAGGAACTACCATTACTGGCAGATCCTGATTTTTGGCTTCAAATAGAGAATGTAAATTAGGCGTTGCGGATCAAGCGGATTAAGCGGATCAAGTGGATCAAGCGGATCAAATGTGGATCAAGCGGTTCAAGTGGTTCAAATGTGGATCAAGCGGATCTGACAATCGAAAAAAATATATTTGAATAGTAGAAAATAATAATTTTTTTTATCAGAATACTGTATATATTTACAATAATTTTAATAAATTTTAAATTTTCTTTTGTTGTATAGCTAAACATCAGTCAACTTAAAAATTAATTTATAAATGCATATACCTAGTTATATTTAAAATATCATATATAAGATAAATTCAAGTAAAAATATACTGGTAAAAACCGAATTCTTATAAAATATCTTTTTTTTAATATACAAAACTTGTATAATGTTATTTTATAATAATTTAGAAAATGATACACATAAATAAACTATATAACACGTGTGGATATCCAAAAAAAAAACATTTAGTTCAATCACATTATAAATAAATTATTTATATATTAGTTATGAAAAGAAAAATTAAATAAAGACTAAAACAGTAAAAACGCATAGAAAACACTTCAAATTGGAAGTATATTACTGTAAAGAGAGGTTTTGTGTTTATTATTTCTAAAAGGTGAACCGTTTGCGGTTTAATGATATTTTAATATTACAATAACAGAAACGCATCAACACAAAATAGGCTTTGAATAGAAGCATGAGACAAGTACATTTCATTCATATATGCAGTTCATCTGTTTTTAGAATGTCATTCACCATTTTCTCCTTTTATAGTCAAATTAATAAGAAAACTACATACAGTTTATTTTTTTTGTCTTTTATTTTTCTTAAAATGTAGGAGAACAACATGCATTTTTTATCCACCACATATTTGAGGCTGTCCACCATTTTTTGGTACTGTTCACGATTTAAAAAAAAAATAAAACAGATTTAATTTTTTCTATAAATTATTATAGTCTTTATTTTGTATGTATCACATTATAAACACAATTACAAATATTTTTTTCTTGTCCACTTCTCTTTCATTCTTGTCAATTACTGTTTAGAAAATAATTTGTTTCTACGTTTATTTACACATATATATATATATAATATGATAGTAGTCATAAAATTTGATATGTTTTATTTAAACTGTTCGAAATATTTAAATTATTTATATAGCATATTTATTTAAAATATAATTTTCAAGATTATTGTTATAAATTAATTTAATTTTGTATTATAAATATGAACATTCAATTAAATTATTAATGCTAAAATTTTAGTTTAGTTTTCACTATAGATTTACTATATAAACAATAACTATTTTTATAAATACATTCATGTATATACTCGTATAAATTTAATTATTTCAAAATAGTTAAAATATTATTTTTAACAATATCAATTATAAATTGATAGGTTTTTATCATGAATATCACTAATAAATTTAATTATTTTATACCAATTTATAATTATAAATTCAACTTTATGATTTACTTTTAGAAAAAAATAACTAAAATATCAAAATAAGTAAAATATATGAAACTTTAGCTATATATGTCAAATTTAATTGAATTGAATTTAAATTTAATCAAATTTTATTTTACTTTTATAAATTTTCGAGTACTCAAACCGAATCCGAATGGAACCGAACCAAACCCTAACCAAAATTATAAAATATTTGAATGGAACCTATATATCTAAACCCAAAAACTCGAAAAAAATCAAAACCGAACCCGAATGAGTATCCAAAAAATCCAAAAACCGAGTTTTGAACTCTTTGATCACCTTGATCTGCTCTTGTTCTATCTGATCTGCATGATCTGCACTTATCCCATTTGATCTGCATGATCTGCCCCGCCTGAACTGCTTTCATCATTCGAAGCTTAAATGATGAATGGAAGCATATGTATGTTTCATACGCATGAGTGTGCGAACCACACTTGAACCACTCTTCCATTCACAACCTTAATTATAACCAAAAAGATGATGAATGGTAACATATGATGCGGTTCATCCGCAAGGTAAAAAACTGCATTTTCCCACCTTTTTCCCATCTTCCATTCAAGACTTTTGTTCACAAAATTGAACCACAAGTGGTTCATAAATATTTTATTATTTTATAAACAGCCACCCTATAATTAAAAAATGTAGTGAATGACAACATAGTAGTGGTTCATCCGCCTGAAGTGTGCGAACCGTCTTTTTCACGTCTCCCATTCACAGCCAAACTCTGCAACATTATTCTCTCTCTTGTTTTTTTTTTATTCCGAGTATTCCCAAATTCTGCGGGTATAAAATTTAGTTATTATTTATATTCATTTATCCTATGAGGTATTCATTATTATTGTAACACATTATCAACACGATCACTCTATGATACAGCTATATATATAATGATATATATATACTATATACTATATTATAATGGTCGGAATATCATCCTGTATAATTTTTAATTTAAAATGGTTGTTTATCACATCACCATGTACTTAATATTGTGGGCGGTCTGTCGCGATTAATTTATCTGCATTATATCATGGGTGCTAAACGCACTATAATTATTTATTTTATATTGATATTACAATGGACTGACATGCCATTGTATAATTTATTTATTTTTCAAATGTGGTTAACTATGTTACCATCACATTATGATTATAAATCTGTTTATATTATAATTATTATAAAAAGAGGCTCAGCCACCTATATAAATTTTATGTTTAAATATTAGTAAATTTAATTGATTACTTACTGAAATTACATTTTGATTGATTTAAATTATTTTTAACATTTCTATCAACAACGGTCACAAAGGTTACTGAATTTTTTTACCTTTTTCTAACGGTTATGAACAGTGTTTCAATCTATAAATACACTTATCTTTCATTCATTTACTTCACTCAATGATATCATCTCCTCTCAAAAACTTTTCAAATAAATTTATTAGATACATTTTGTAAGGAAATGATTCGTTTATTTTTGTTTTTATGTGTGATTGTAATTTTTACTTCGCTTTATGGTCTCTTCATAGGAGAATTTACTTCGGCAGAGTTTACCATAACCCTTGCATTATTTTTATGCATTATTTTTTCTTGTAATTTATTGTATTATTCATGTAAACAGTTCGTTTTAATATAAAATAATATTACCGTACTAATAAAAGTTTTATGATTTTGTTTTAGAAAATCAAATGGCAAATATTGAGAAGCTTACGTTCCCGTCTCTCAAAATTATTGTAGCAAACTACATTGCATGGATAACAAATGTCGAGCTTCATCTGGAAATGAAAAAGGTAACTGATACTATCAAAAGCGGAAAAAATCACATAGTGAAAATAAAACATAAGCGATAATTTTTCTAAGGTAGCACCTTGATGAAAATGTGACGCATGACTATGCGCACATAAAAGACCCAGCAGAACTGTGGCAAGCTCTAAAAGAGAGGTTTGACAACCAGAAGGAAGTAAATCTCCCTTATGCATTTAGAAGAGTGGAAAAACCTGAGGTTTCAGGATTTCCAAAAGATTGCAGACTATAACTCTGTTATGCTGAGGATAGTGTCACAATTGAAATGTTGTGGTCATGTTTGAGAAGACATACCTTACATTTCATAAAGAGCAGCATGTCTTGCCAAAAATATATAAAAGATGTGGGTATACAAGATTTTCTGAATTGATAGTGACTCTCATTCTCATAGAAAATAATGATGAACTCCTCATCAAAAACCACAATTCTCGACTTACGGGAGCCAAAGCATTCCCTGAAATGAATGCTACGGCCGTGGAAAATTCAGAAAGGAAATTTCAATCTTAATAGGGTCGTGGTCGTCGATTTAGTCGCGGGCGTGGAGGATCTTACAATTTTAAGGAGAGAGGATATAACAAATGGATCCGATCTGAACACCAATCCAAAGAGAAAGAAACCCAACATTATATCACTGAGAAGCGTGAGACTGTGTGTTACAGATGCGGATGCAAAGGGCATTGGTCCCGTACATGCCGTACCTTTTCACACCTTTGTAAGCTGTACAAAGAGTCCTTGAAAGGAAAAGCAAAGGAGGTGAAACTCACAGAAAACTTTGCGGGTACATTGTACCTCGACTCTTCGGACTTCGCCAATGAGCTCGACCGAGACCACTCCTGAAGAAAACTACTAAGATGCTTGTAGTAAGACTGCTGAAAAGTCTACAGTAATGCCATGTATAATTATTATATTATCGGTTTTGATTCAATAATGTTGTTTTTACAATAAACTAATGTCCAATTATTACATTTTCGGTTCTTATCAAACAATGTTGTTTTTGTAACAAAACTAATGTATAATTATTGTACGTCTTTTCATGAATGAATTTTACTTTCTCTCTATTGATGTTTATGACAGAAATGGATCAAAATGTGGATGAACATAATCCAAGAAAATGATTCGAGAAATTTTCATATCAGATAATGGAACAACACAAAATTCTGAGAGAAAAGAGTTTTTTTTTTTCTAATATAAAACCAAGAAGGATAACTGTCAACACAATATCAGGTCCTACCGACATGATTGAAGGAATTGGCAAAGCCAACTTTACGTTGCCTAATGGAACAAAATTTTCCATAAACAATGTCTTGTATTCTCCGAAATCCAAAAGGAATTTGTTGAGATTTAATGACATATACCTTCAAAGATATGATACTCAGTCTGCAACTGAGAATGGAAAAAAGTATATATAAATGTATGTTAGATCTGGTCAAAGGCATATTTTAGAGAAGTTCACAAAATTCCCTTCTAGTTTTTCATCATACTTATATAGATGCAGTTGAATCAAATATTATGATTTAAAGAAATCCAGAAGATTTCACACTATGGCATGATCGTCTTGGACACCCAGGCACCACAATGATGCGGAAAATCATAGAGAGTTCACATGGTCATTCACTGAAAATTCAGGAGATATATAAGGAGTGACATGTGCAACAAGCTCTCTTGGAAATTTGATCATAAGGTCATCGCTGATTAAAATTGATAAAGACCAAAATTTCTTAAATGAATTCAAGGCGATATTTGTGGACCAATACATCCACATTGTGGACCATTCCACTATTTTTATAGTATTAATTGACGTATCCAGTAGATGGTCACACGTGTGTCTATTATCATCTAGAAATATGGCATTTGCGAGATTTATACCTCAGATAATCAAACTGTGAACTCAGTTTTCAGATTATCTCATTTAAAGAGTTAGATTAGACAACACTGGTGAATTCACATCCCAAACATTTAATGATTATTGTATGGTAACAGGAATTGAAGTTGAACATTTTGTTGCTCATGTCCATATACAAATTGGCTTGGCTGAATCATTAATTAATCGTCTGCAATTGGTTGCAAGACCATTGATCATGAGATCAAAACTTCCAACTTCTGTTCCGGGACATGCTATTTTTCATGCATAAGCACTAATTCGGATAAGACCAAGTGCATACTATAAGTATTCCCGGCTACAATTAGCTTTTGGTCGAGAACCAAATATTTCTCATCTCAGAATCTTCGGTTGTGCAGTATATGTGCCCGTAGCACCACCACAACACACAAAGATGGGACCACAAAGAAGGTTGGTAATATATGTTGGTTGTGATTCTCCATCATTTATACGATACCTAGAACCACAGACTGGTGATTTCTTTACGGCACGTTTTGCCGATTGTCATTTTGATGAGAAAGTGTTCCCGGTTTCTAGGGGAGAAAATAAAAAAGTAGACAAAGAAATCAAATGGAGTGTACCATCGTTACTACACCTTGATCCTCCTACTTAATCTGAACTGGAAGTTCGCCAAATTGTGCATTTGCAAAGTATAGCAAATCAGCTACCAGATGCATTTGCAGACAGCAAAAAAGTAACTAAATCTCATATACCATCTGCAAATACTCTTGCTCATGTTGAAATACCACAAGAACATGGAAGAACAGACGATACACGTGAGTCTAGAACATGCCTGAAGCGTGGTAGACCCGTCGGTTCTAAGAATAAGAATCCTAAGAGACAAAAGAAAGTTGATGTACATGAAAACCCCAAAGTAGCAGAAAGTACATCATGAGACACATGATAATGTAGAGCATCAACAGCCAGAAGAAACTCATGAGATTTCTATCAACTACATCCATAATAAAAGGATATGGAAAAGAAAAGAAATGGATGATCTCGATGATGTTTTCTCATACCTTGTACCAGAGGAAATAAATGAGCAAAATGAAGACCAGATCCAAAATCTGTATATGAATGTCAAAAGAGGCATGACTGGGAAAAATGGAAAGATGCAATACAAGTTGAACTGGATTCACTTAATAGACGAGAAGTATTCGGATCTATTGTACTCACAGCTGCAGATGTGAGACCAGTTGGATACATATGGGTTTTTGTTCGGAAAAGAAATGAGAAAAATGAGACTATGACATATAAAGCTCGTCTTGTGGCTCAAGGTTTTTTCTCAAAGACCTGGAATAGATTATAAAGAAACATATTATCCCGTTACGGATGCAATAACTTTTAGATTCCTGATGAGTCTAGTGGCCGATGAAAATCCAGAGATGCGACTTATGGATGTCGTTACAGCATACTTATATGGATCATTGGATACTGATATCTACATGAGAGTTTCCGATGGATTTAAAATGCCAGAAGCATCAAAATCTAAACCAAAAGAGTTATGTGCAATAAAAAAAGATCATTATATGGGTTAAAATAATCTGGACGTTTGTGGTACAATCGTCTTAGTGAGCATTTAACAAAATAAGGATATGTAAATGATTTTATTTGCCCATGTATTTTTATCAAGAAAACAACATCTGGATTTATGATAATCGCAATACATGTTGATGATCTAAATATGATCGGTACTCATGAAGAGAAACAAAAGGCATCAAATAATTTAAAATGAGAATTTGAGATGAAAGATCTCAGGCAAACAAAATATTGTATTGGCCTCCAAATTAAGCATTCTCAAAATGGTATTTTTGTGCACTAATCTACATATATTTATTTATCCTATGAGATACTCATTATTATTATTATTATTATACGACTGATGTCTATTACGAATTGTTTCATCGAATATAAAAAATATTTGGAATAATGCAAGTTAGGTTAAAAGAACAAATTGTCATCTCGATTATGAAAAAAATAAAAGCAAACATCTGTTACTGAAGTAAAAAATGGATTAATCTATTTTGATTACAAAAATATTAAAAAAAAAAACAAATTTAAGCCAATACAAAATGGTTAAATAGATGTACTAGCCTATTTTGACATATTGATACATACAAATCTGTAATGATTTTTAAAATAATTTGATTAACTCAAAATATATTGAACTTACATAATATAATTTTTACAGCAATATTTGGTTAAATACGAAATACCATAAAATTATCTTTAAAATCATGATTCACACATTATAGCACGAGTTAAAGTCCTGATACAAGTAAAATAAATTTCTACTAAAATCAACATATCATAAATTTCAACTTATACAGAGTAAAAAAATCATAAAATCCAAAACAAACTAAAAATATTGTTCGTCTTTGGAGTGAGTAAAAATTTAGCAAACTATATAATACATCTATATGTAAAATAAAACTACTAACATATCTAAAACTTTGTCATTTATAAATACATTTTATCTCATATTCTATTCCAATTTTATTATACATACTTTTCTAAATTTTCTAACCTAAAAAATATAACTTTTATCCAAATTTCAATTAAAATTTTTTTTTTTGCCCAAAGTGATGTTCAAAATCTCACCTACACTTATTAATTATTAAATTATAATTAAATTATAACAATTTAGTTATGTTTAGTTATATATTTAACATATAAAATTTATGCTATAAATTATCTGGCACGGGGTTAGTTTGTAGTTCATTATTGTTATAACAATTAGCAAATTAAAATACGTATGTACCATTTTATTTAATTAAAAAAACTTAGAATCACCTTTCTCACCCAATTGTCAGTTTGGGAATCCTACGTGTAACGGAAAATGGCCTAAATATTACCAAATGCCCTCTTTACGACCGCTTTGAGAATCGAATCAATATTATTGTCGTGGCGGCTGCAATATAAAAACTCCGAAATTCCTAAAGTGGAGAAAGAATAAAAAACAACAACAAAACAACGCTAATCTCTCATTTTTGTTCTTCTTCTCAAGAGAGAAAGAGATGGAGAATCACACGAAGGAGGAGAAGCTTCAAGACACGACCATGAAAGTTTCATCTCTTAATTGCATCGATCTCGCCACCGACGATCTTCACCATTCAGTCGTTTCCCTCAAACAGGTTCTGTCTGTCTCCTCCATCTGTTTTAATTACTCTAAAAAATTCGATAATTAAGGATTAATTGTTGTTGTTGCTTCAGGCATGTTTGGATTGTGGGTTTTTCTATGTGATCAACCATGGAATCAACAAGGAGTTGATGGAGGATGTTTTCGAGCAGAGCAAGAAGTTCTTCGATCTTCCTTTGGAAGAGAAGATGAAAGTTTTGAGAAACGAAAAGCACAGAGGCTATACACCTGTTCTTGATGAGATCTTGGATCCTGAGAATCAAGTCAATGGTTCGTTTGTTCGTGCATGCGTTTGACCAGTTTTAATTCATTGATTTATCTTTTCTTTTTTTAATTCTGTAATCTTTTGGGTTCTTTTTAGGAGATCATAAAGAAGGTTATTACCTTGGAATTGAAGTTCCTAAAGATGATCCTGATTGGGACAAGCCATTCTATGGTCCTAACCCTTGGCCTGATTCTGGTTAGTGTTTTTTTTGTTTTGTTTTGACTTTTGTGTTAATTCTGTTTTCTTTGAATTAAGTTTTTCTTGTTTCTTTGC
>OVBB01001438.1:2272-14235 GCA_900406415.1 Isatis lusitanica | reverse complement strand
TAAAGTTATAAACTATGTATATATAGTCATTGTGTGTGTGTGAGAGAGAGAAGTGATGTGAATATATCAGTTCACAAGTAAAAATGAATTATTCATGCAAAGGTCACACAAATAATAAAAGGTAGACTATTTTTTACATTAGTAAATTACGGCATGCAACCAAATTTGGAATTGAATTAGAACCGTTTATTATTATTATTAAAATATATATAGTATTGCATGTAGTGCAGTTTACATGTTTATCAACGATGTTTTCTTGGTTAAACACAAATTGAAGAAAACATTTATTTACTGTTCAGTGTTCAATGAATAACCAATGATCAATTTAAGGATTACTAGATCATAATTAGTTGAAAACCAAGTCGGTATACACAAGATATTGGTACATTTCTTGTTATTTATTTATTTTCCTTACAATATCAACTTGTTATATTAAAAGTTCATTTATATTCCATAAAATACCAACTTATTATTAAAGCTAGTATTTTATTTATTTTTGACATGCAAATGACGCTGCCAATCTCCCCCCCTCACCTTCAAAAACCACTAAAATGCCAACGGGTTTTTTTTTTTCTCTCTCGACCAAACTATTTATTCAGTTGGTAGTATTTATATTTATACTGATTATATAACTGAATAAGAAGAAGGACCTACATGTATTATAGTAATAGTTAATGGAGGAATGACTTTCTATTTTAAAATGATAGACGCAAGTGGATATGCCAAAAAAAGCAGTGGCCATATAAGAGGCGCATGGGGTTCAAAGGCGAGCCTCTTTGATCACTCGAAAGGTCATTGGATGACAGTAGTGCCTTCATCTCATAATTAAACTATTTTAATCCTCGTTGTTTTCATTTCGTTCGATATGTAATACAGAGATTTGTATTTATATTTCTGTAATTCTGTTATAAATATGGAAGTTGTCGCCCTTCACATGCATACACATGTTCCATGTTTCTAATCGTGAACACCAATCATAATAAAATATATTAGTAGATAATATAAACAGGTGAATGACATTACTTGAATTTGTGTCATCTGCTCAAAGAGGAACGAATCTTTGATTACCGGTTTAAAAGGTCGATTAATTGATACGCATTATAACTTTTTTTTTGTTTTGTTTTATACATTACAAAGTAATTCACTTTTGTAGACCGAAAGAAGAATAAATTAATGATGAGATTGGTACTTAATTAGAGAAAGCAGAGTAGGCCAAGACTTTGGGTTTGAACCTTCAAACCTATATCAATCAAATAACAAACAAATATCCTACGTACAAAGCGAAGCAAAACTAAGCTATTAACAATTTATAATAAGCAAGCATCTTTAGAAACTGATGTCTAGGCCAATGATTCTGCTGCCTATTTTCACAATCGATATCTTTTTTATCTTTATACCTTTATTATTCACCATGAACATTATCCTCTTGCTCTTATCAAAATAACGTAAATGCTTATAGCAAAACAAATGCTACATCCATTAAATTTTAAAAGTGTTACTATCATAAATATTTTGGTATGATTTTTTTTTGTTTTAAATATTTTGGTATGATTGACAAAGAAAAAGTTATTTACCATGAAGTTCAACTTTTTTGAAGTTTAGCTAAAGTTTTTTAGTAGGTGAAGTTTGACATCATAGCTAGAAATTAGAAATTTAGACCCCAAGAAAAGCTAGAAATTAGAAAGAAAAAAAAAAGAAAGAATTAAGGTTGCTATTGTTTTTTAGGTTGCGATTGTTTCAAAACGACAAGTAATGCATTTGTGTTTTTATGTTGAAAAAATATTTTTTTTTTCTGAAAAAAGTTCTGTTTTTACAAAATGTTTGCTATACAAACAAGTTTCTCTTTCATTTAATAATTGTATGTATTCTGTTTTTACACAAGATGCTTTTTAATTTGGAACGTTTTCTTATAAGATGTTAGTTCAAACCTAAAAGTTATGTTTTAACTTTTTAGAAAGGACATTTCTATAAGAAAAATAAAACACAGGACAAGGACAACAATCAACAATACTTAAAAACGAATCGGTGATGTAATTAGAAACGCAAAAGAAGGAAACGAATAAAAATTTGAAAAATGAGTGGTAGTGCGATTATGTTATAGGCATTAGGCACTGATATCATTTTCATATATACCCGTGAATAATGGCTCTGTTGATCAGCATAACTACTATCAGTATATATATGGAAAAACAGACGATAAGGTACTTGAAAAAGTGATCTCAACAAATAATCATAAGACAACTTCATGGTTTCTACCGAGTAATTATCAAAACGATGATGACAATTTTATGGTTTCTTGCGACAAATCAAAACAATCGTTTCCTTTTAGAGCAATTCTTAGTGTTGTAATGTTTTACTTTATTTTTCATTTTCGATTCTAATACCAAATTTTACACTAAATAAAATACGAGTAAGCCTGACTGCTTGAGGTATGATATCTTTTTTGCTCTGACGCGTAAGAAGACTTTGGTGAACATGAACGTGACACTCTGTAACGAAGCCCATTAAAACCATTTACATAATCGATTTTATTTTGAATTTTCGCTGGAGGTTATTTACAGGTTTGGATTATATTCGACAAATAACTACACTGCAGAGTGCAGACATTGCTATCAAATACTCAGAAGAAAGTCAGCGCTGAAAAGCTAACGTGTTGTTGGATTTTTTTGCGAGCGAGTTGTCATAAGATGATGATTATCAGGTTGAGAATTCATGGTAAAGGAGTTAAGCCGATGAAAATTTCTGGTTATAGGAAGATGGTGAGATTGTGTTATGAGATTGGGTTTGTGTTTGGACAGTTTGAGAAAGAGATTGAAATAGGGGTTGGTTGTGAACTGGGCTTAGGGGGAAGGGTTATTCTTTTTGTGGGCTTGATTTGGGATGTGCACAGGTGGGCTTTATTGTTGTGATGTAGAAGTTAATACCGAGACTTGTGAATAGGCGTCAATAATCAATATTGTTGAAGTTCTCAACAATGAAATATTATTTCATTATACATATATTATATATATATATTACCAAATTGACTTAAAATTTATAAACAAATAAAAGAATTCTTTACCAGTTATTATAATTATTTTTTTTTTATTATAAATATTTATATTAGTGTATGAACAGTGGAAATCACCTATTAAAAGGACATATAGTGTGTTCATATTTATATCTATATAAGTTAAGATGTACACATGGATGATCATTTACATCTAATTTACAGTACAACTAAAAATCACGATAACGAGAGCAATCTGAAACCAGACCAAGTGTCATTATCGTCCATCGGTATCAACTAAGACCAAAGCTGCAACTCAATTTTCCTCAGCTTCAATCGTAGAGTAGACAACCGGTTACTTGTCCTAAAATTAATTAGATACACAAATGACCAACAAAAGTCAAAGGCTTCAGCATTGTTCGAACCGGCCATCTGGAAACGTGTGAACAATAAAGAAAATATAGGTCAACCACCTCATCAGCCAAAACAATTAAGTGGGACGACGTTAAAGCTAATTAATGCTTCTTGATAAAACATACTATTGAACACGTTTCACGTGCAGCCGTAGAGATGTTCCATGTTTGAATAGCGTGTTTGATTTTTTATACAGTTTAAAATTGTAGTGCGCGACTGTGTGGGGTTTTAAAACACATTTGCAGTGCGTACCTTTTCGTTTGCACAAATAGATTATCGTGCGTACGTTGAACCAAAAAAAAAAAAGATTATCGTGCGTACTTTTTGAAGAAAGTTTATCAGAAAAGAAAAGAAAAAAGAACTAGACTTTTAGCAAAAATCTTGATGATAAAGATCGACGAAGTACAAACTGAAAAGAAAATGTGACTCTCCGTTTGTACGGTGAATCCCGGTTGAAATTCTTTTGTCATTATTTACATTTTTTTCGTTAAAAGAGAATGAGGCCAACAATCATTCTTATAAACAGTATTCTTGAAAATTGATGGAAATTGGTTTTGCACAAATTCATCAACGTGGGATATAAAGAGGCTGAGTATCTCGTGTGGCACAATCAAACTGTAAAAGTAAAACCATATAGTTATTTAAAATTATATTTGTTGGTGCCATAAAACAGAAAATTAATTTTGAGAAAAAAAAAACAGAAAATTATATTAGTGGTAACTGAGAGTAAAATGACGAAAGAATAGAAAGAAAGAAAAGTTAGTGGTAAGAGATAATAATAATAATATTGATAATAATGATAATAATAATAATAATAATAATAATAATAATCAATAGTTTTTAATACTACTATTTTAATATTTTTACTGTATCTCTGTTTACTGAAATAAAAATATTTTAAAGTGCTCAAATAAAAAATATTAATATTTTACTATAGTTAGTTATATATTTAAATTGTAGTTTAAAGAGAATTTGAACCAATATATAAAAGACAAGTATCAAATGAACTTCTTATAGATATTTCAAAAGAAAAATATCTAAGAATTGCTTCTCATTCTTTTTCTTGTCCTAATTTTATTATTTTCTGTTTTTAATTTGTGATATATCCGCATGAAAATATTTCAGCATAAACAAAATGGTCTGAAATTATCAATCAAAATCACTGATAATCAAACCTTTTTCAAAATATTAAATCTTAGCCTTCTTTACAGTCCAATATGCTTATCTCTTGATTGAATTAAACTTCTTTTTATTTTTTCCATATTAGGGCATGTCCACAGGAGATCGTAAGAGGTTCATTAAGTGGGGTTCATAAGAAAAAAACAATCAATAAATAGTAAACCCTACTAAAAGCAGTGATATTGTCTCTCTCAGACTCTCTTTAGTGATACACTCTCTCCTCAAATTCACAATATGTCAATCTATGGTTGATAGGAAATTTTTTTTTTTATAAGTTCTTTTTTTCACTTGTTTTTTCTTCTTAGAAAAAAAATATATTAAGATATTATTTTTGATGAACTCATATTGGAGTTTACCGATGTACTTGCTCTTATGCTCTTCATGAGATCATAAAATTTTCGAATAAGTATAGATGTTTTATCCCTATTTTAAAAGGTTTGGAAAGCTTGTTTGACTAATGCTAGCGCTAATCCTTTAGGTTCCTTCGCATGTTTAGATCTTCATTCCTAGAAGCCAGCATAACCTTTCTACCTCTTTGGTTCCTTCAAAGTGTTTCTTCAGGATATCTTATACTCTTTGGTGATCTTACATCATTAAATCAATTCGAACTGGTTTCTAAATGTATTTTAGTGAATAGTCATTAGCGAGTTTTGACTCATCTACATTATATTGTTCTTCAAGCTTAGTAATTTCTTCTTAAATCCATTTTGATTTTTTCTTGCTTCCATCCAGTCGCAATTGCCTTCTTTGCAAACGGATCTATTTCTTTGATGGTTATTTTTATTCTAGTATTCCAAAAACCTCAGTTCTCGGAATCCATTATTAGCTTTAAAACTCTACACAACGTTTTTTGGTATCAATATAAAAATAAATAAAAACTCTACACAACTTCTTGGTAGCTTTTCAAAAGTTTTACATGATCTCATATGCTTTTGTAAAACTCATACGTAGCAATATAATACCAATTGAAAATGCGAAAACTACTTAGATTAATACCTAAACACACAAAATAATATGGGAATTCTCTACAAATGTTATATTACTATATAATTTTTAAATGCACTTATAGGTTTTACCCACAACAATTTTTCAATACGTTCAAAATACACCTTAACTTATTGATATAACTTTTTATGTCCAATAATATATATAATCCAGTAACCTCACAAGGCAAAAGTCTTTTTTTCTAAAATCTCTCTCAACTGCGTGAACATACATATGTTCACACGTATGATGTTTTTTCGTCTTATTTATATATATAGTAGATATTTACAGCTAATCATAACCAACTTTTCAAGTCAAAATCTACACACACAAAAATTGCCAATCATCTTTTCGTTTTACAAAAAATAAGAAATTTTTATTTTAACAGAAATGTAAAACATCTTCATGTTCCGCTTACCTTTTCAAGAGGCATGTTTCCTCAGCTGCATGCTTTCTCAACAATCGTTTTTTGACTAGTTCATATCATCTTTAACTTGGTTATTCTTTAGTTATAATATTGTATAGTTTAGAGACATTTATCTACATGTGACAGAATTAAAGAACAGTATAATCGAAACGTGGAAATTATGAATCGAATAAAAAGTTGGAGATTGGAGAGTGCATGTCGCACTTGCCGGCCCAATTAAGAAAAAGCAAAGTTTGTTAAGAAGCACTTGCCACTTCGAAACATTAGTGATCGACATAGTGCCCCCTTAAGAAAATGATCAGGTAAAACCCATCTTTCAGGTTGGTGACGGGAGTTTTCAGTGTTTAATATTTAAAAGCCAATAATTGTATGTGTTATGTGTACACGAACGTAGTAGAAAAGCCATGTTGAAATTGAATGGCTCTAAATGTGAACTTATCTTAGTCAATTATTTGTAAAACAAATAAGTCCAAGTGTTGGACCAAATGAGGTGTCCTAGTCCAACTAATTAAAACTCCACTATGAGTATGAAACCGCCAGAAAAATACATTCATCCAATACAACAAAACGACACGTGACACTGACACATCAATTTAAATTAAGAGATTAGACATAAAACATACAGTTCCATTCCATTGAGATTTTCTTTATTCAGAAATTGAATTCCAAGTATTACTTCTTTGTTGATAAAAAAAAAAATTTGAAATCCAAGTTTATATATTTATTTTAAGGGAATGGTGAAATACGATAATAACTTTCTTCATTCCAGTATTTACGTACAGTTCCCTGGTCCAACTCATTAAGTATAAATATCAGAATATAAAATTCGGACTTACGCTTTTATATGATTGGAACATTAGGCTCCGTTCAATTTGATTCACATCGGTTTAATTCCATTTTTTAACGAAGAAGTGTCGAAATAATCAAACCTTTTATAACTATGTTCATTTTTTAGGTTTAGTCCGGTTGATCTTTTTTTACGAACTCTGTCTATAATATGACTTTATAATAAAAAAAAAATTAGAAAATTTGTCAAAGAAACCGGTTTTCGTATCCGGTTTGATTTAGTTAGCTTTCGTCTGTTAGTGTGTATCCACTATCCAATGATTGACGGCGTAACTATAAGAAGTTGAAGACCATGACGTGGATAATGACTTGTGTAAAATCATAAGCATGAGAAGGTTGACTTTTGTAGTCTTGTTACCTTTTGCAAATTGATCATATCAATAATTTTCCAAATAAACCGCGTCAACCCCAAAAGGCACTAATAACACGGACAATTCAACATCAACATCATCACCTCTTTCTCACTTTCAACTTTTTGTTGTTTTTTTTGCTTTTTATTGATTGGATTCTTCACATTTGACACCCCAGTTGAACCGAATAACTTTCCGGTTTACTTTGGTTTTTGAGTGCACTACAATCTAAACCGAACCCTGCACTCTTTAGTCTTTATTTTAAATCCTTAACAAAAACAAAACAAAAACATATAACACTAATTATAATGGGATGTTGAATAAATTTTTCAACGGTTGAATCTTTACAATAAAGGTGTTGAAAAGTGAAAAAGGTGATGTGAATTAAACTTAGTTGAGTATGTTGAAAGAAAAAAAAACAAAACCCACCAATATTAGGTGTCGTAATTCTATTGGTTATTGTGATATTTGATACTTTTTTATATTCCAATGATTTGATATCAATTATTTTGTAATAAAATATTTTTAAATTATAAATTCTATTTTCTATTTTCTATAAATAGAAACTTAGTTTATTTGATTTGGATACAAAACATTATAATTTAAAATTTAAAATTTAAAATTTTATTAAAAAAAACCATCGTTAAAATTGAAATTGAATTGATTGTTTAATTAGTAGGTGGATGAAAAAAAAAGATAACTTAAAATATTAAAAGTTGAAGTTGAAGATGTTGAAATTAGAAACCATTATACATAATCTAACACTTAACAACGAGATGAAGCAATGAACTTCAACCAAGAATTTTTTTGTTGAAGCTGACGGGAATTTATCATACGGAACCAAGATCGAACCAGTCCAAATTATTACTGTTCATGATTGATATATTTAACCGAACCAGAGGGGATTTGGCCATCATAAAACTTCAAAATCATGCTTTTTTTTTAATGTGACGCATTTTCGTTGTAGAATGGTAGGTGATAAATTTTTAGTTCAAAAAAAATGGTAGGTGATAAATAGTATAATATTGGACTTGCTTCTTATTACTATTGCTATCTCATCATTTTTCACAATTAAATAAACACATGCCTATACACTACAGATTATGTAGTACACGTATCTTACTCGTATGCACACATATTTTAATGAAACAAAATATATGTTTATGTCTCAGTTTTCTTCACGTTTTTCTTAAAAAATGAAGACAAGTATTATTATTTTAAAAGCTACTAAATTAGATTTTAATTTATTTTATTTTTCCAATAAATGTCTTCCTCAAAGTCATTTTGTTGTAATTTAAAATGGAACTCTTAGGGGTCGCTTAGTTATATATATGTGTGTGTAAATATTCTTAAACTCCAAGCAATAATAATATTTTTACAGATTAAATATTAAAATCCAGAAGAATCGTGGTGGAAGACATACTACTGTTTGTAATGGTTTTTTCATCGGATGTCCCTTCGGGGACTTTATAATGGTTAATTATTATGACTGAAATGGCAGTGGGAAAATTATTCAACTACGAAACCACTGTAAATTGGTTATATTCATATCCTGATTTACGAAATAAAAGATTTAACGGTACTGAAACTGCAACAAAACAATTACGTCCAAACACGACTGATAACACTTAACAAAATATCTGTCTCAATTAGAAATAATCGGATTCTTGGATCGTAGTCTATAATAATTGTTGTACATCGATCTGTACAAGCTGGTTTTCTTGTCCGCAATGCTTCTGAAGTCTTTCTTTATTTTTGTTTGTTTGTTTAGACTTTAGAGTAATATTTTTGCGTGTCTACGTCTTAATTTGAACAAGAATCTTTTTAGTCAAAACTTAATTGAAGAGGAAAATAGCACTGGTAATATTTCTGTCATCTAACATGAGTATCTATAATTAAAGAAACAAAATCAATATAAATTAAGAGTAGAAAATGTTAATTTTTTAAAAAAAGGAGAGAAAATGTTGAGAATTTTTGAATAAAAACTCTTTAGTTACTCATGAAAAATATATAGAACAATCCATATAAGTGAAATTATTTTATTTTTAATTAAAATTAATTTTTATAATTAAATAAGATATATAACTTTTTTTGGTTTAAAAAAAGTCTTAAAATTTTTCAAAGATAGAAATTATTTTAGTATTGTACAATTTTGCGGGAATCATCATCTGCCACATTTACTCGTACAAAAAAAATCATTATTGTAACACAAAGTGACAACTTACAAGTTCTATCTATTAATCTGAGAATTATTTTATTATGGACCTTTTTTTCCCAACATAAGTTGTAATATTCAGCATGTTATTTCTGTAAACGTCTTCGATGACAAGTTCGGTTAATAAAACTACTTCATACAAAACACCTATTACTCTATTAGTGTTTGTCGGCTGCTTCATAAGAAACTTAAAAATCACAATATCAATCCTATGATATTTTCTTCATAAGCAATGTGTATATGTGTGTATGTTTCCCCCTATATATTAGGATATCGACTAAATTTAGCAAATTTTGTGGACAAAATCACATACGCCAAACTTTGCAATCGCATCGGGACCCCAATAAGTGTGAAGTAAATAAAGTGGACCTTTGTCTTCCATTCACCACATCTATATACTAATATTATCATTGGATCTATGAACGGAATCTTTTTGTAACTCATCGAATCTGATGAGTTAGTAATTGCGTATTGAATTGTATTATATTTTTTTCCAGCGCCACTTGGAAGCCAATTATTCGAAAGATACAAACAGTTGGCTAACCAAGCTGACGGATAAATTCAACTTGAAAAGAAAGTATTAAAACGTCTTTTATTAGCCAACAAGTGCGCTGATATGAAGAAATCTCGCCTATTGTCATTTGTTTAGCCCATAATTTGATATCTTTATGTACATTTTACTTTAATTTGTAAGATATCATGTAGTATATAAACCTTGTAAATTAAAAAAAAAAACCTTGTAAATTAAAATGCAGAATGTTTCTTTATAATTTACTGCAACATAATGTGTTTTTATTTTAATTCAAAACTTATCAGTAAAAGTTCGTAGGATGATGTTTGTATCATGTCATTGATGATGTTTGTATCATGTCATTGCCCAAAAAATAAAAACTGTGTTGGAATTAGGAAATGCATTAATTAGATATATACATTTAAACTAACCTAACTATTTATAAAGTATTTAGAATAGCTATACACGAAATATTCATTTGTATCTCAGTAGTAAATGATAAACTTAGGACGACGACACACTTCATCTGTATTGGTAGAAAAGAAATATGTGATGTTAAAATTAATGCACAGGAATTTAACATCCTAAAACGGTTTACGGCTTCCTTTTTTTTGTATATGGATCATTGCATAGTTAATAGTAAAGTATTTTATTTGTCCATTTTATTGTTTAATTCGTGATATTTTTAATTTCCAGAAAAAACATAAAATCTAGAGAATCAATAAAACAGTATTATGCTATATATGTTTGTCCTGTTGTGATAAGCTCTCAACAGAAGCTCACAGTGATTTGTCCAACCTTATTTTTTCTTTGAAACTCGTGATTTTTTTTTGTTTTTCTTGCATGCACGTATGACTTACACCACTTACAGGACTTAACCAGGATCAGAGTATCGCTCTTGGATCAAGGGAAAGGGGAAAACCAACCTGAACTTTTTCATTCGGGGATTTTCATACCTGAACTTTTCCAATAGGTATTTTCCTACCCGAACTCGTTTTATATCAAAAATTCATACCTGAACTAAAATAATTTAATGAATTCCAACATTGAGTCGGATAATATTTAGTCAAACGTCAAATTTTGATGAATGTAGAGTCGATATAGCAAGAGTTATGGAGCACGATGTAATTTTAATCGAATAAACTAAAAAGTGGAATAATATAGAATTTTGAAGCGTCGATATTAAAATGAAATAACTAAAAATTTGTTATTTAGTTTTGATATTACGGGCTCGAATTCTGGTATTTTATGATTCGTTTAGCTTTATTCAATTAAAATTACATCATACCTCTTAACTCGTTCTTTATCGACTCTACATTCATCAAAAATTGACGTTTGACTAAATATTATCCGAGTCAATGTTGGAATTCACCAAATTATTTTAGTTCAGGTATGAATTTTTAGTTTAAAAAGAGTTCGGGTAAGAAAATACCTATTTGTAAAAGTTCGGGTATGAAAATACCCGAATGAGAAAGTTCAGATTGGTTTTTCCCTTTTTCCCGTTCACTGACGCAAAAAGAACTCAACAAAAATATATATTATTGCTAATTTTTAAGTTGCACTTGCTCTGTTACAGTGATGATCAACTTTCCAATTTTTTTTGGGCCGGATAATATTCATATTATGGTGTTTCTTTTTTTTGGGATAAAATATTATATTTGGACGAAGCTAATAATATATATATATATTTTTCGAAAACGAAAAATTAAGATTTAAATTTTGAACTTGATATACACTATTTAGTCATGAAAAAAGTACATTCAATAACAGAGATTTTACAATACTAAGAAACACCATAATTACATCATACAAGATTTAGAATAGCATTTATTAATATTATAACTAATAATACTATATTTAATTAAGCTTATTTTGTTTGAATAATATAATTAAACTTATTACTTAATATAAGATATTGACTAATCACCAAAATTCAGTCAAAAATTTTGATTGGATAAACCTTCTTATTTTTTGCTTCCACTTGATTGGACGGACGAATATGAATGGATAAACTTTGCAGATAAGCAATAAATAAATGAGAATCCAAA
>OVBB01001435.1:0-14246 GCA_900406415.1 Isatis lusitanica | reverse complement strand
CTAACTTCGACTAATTTCTTTATTTGAAATTTCAGGTGCTCGAATGGAAGAAGATGAGCTGTAGGAACAAAAACAAATATTCAATAACACATTCATTCTCATATTTGATTTTCTATAGTTCGTTATGTCTAAATAAACATTGATGAGACCACAGATTTAAGTGGAACATGAATAACAATCCAAAATCGTGATCCAATCATTTCCCATCATCCAATCATTGGCTCAAATAACTTCGATTTGATCCTTTTGTTTTCTCCAATGTGTATTCTCAATGAAGTTATTTTGTACATGCCATATCTGAAAGGATTAATTACATGCCATATCCGCAAGTTTACGTTAAACAAGAAGAATATGATTTTCAGGGAAAGGAAGGATTAATTACATTCCTCGAAAATTAAAAGAATAGTATTATATGCGTATGCTTTTGAATTCAGCTAAAGGAGTAAAAAATTTTGACGACATGAAAAGAGTTGAAGACGTTGTTCATCCAACGTANGCGTGCTGGGCTAAAGGTTTGTTAGAAGATGACAGAGAGTACATTGAAAGTATTGTAGAAACAGCTTTCTGGGCACATGGCCACTTCACGAGGAAACTGTTTGTGATCATGCTTCTTTCTGATTCTCTAACTTTGCCTGCGGCCGTTTTGGGAAGCTACATGGAGACATTTATGCGATGACATCGAGCGGTTACAAAGAAATCTAAGGAATTAAAAAGGTAACTGAACTATCTTATGAACAAGGATGTTTGTTTTGGTATAAATATATTTATATTAATTAATATAACTTTGGTATTTATTATGCAGACCTTCATTTGAGTGACGAAGAGAAAAAAAATCTTTATCTTATTGAGATAGAGAACCAGCTAACATATAATGGAAGTTCTCTCGCCAATTTTGAGTCTATGCCCCAACCAGATTTGGAAGGTATTGAAAGATATAACCGTTTAATACGGGAGGAAAGGAATTACAAGCCCGATGAGTTGAATGCATTTCTGGATGAATGGGTAGATAGACTAACTGATGAGCAGAGGAAAATCTATGATGAGGTTGTAGGGGCTGTTTTGAACAATACTTGGGGAGCTTATTTTGTTTATGGATTTGGTGGAAGTGGGAAAACGAAATTATGGGAGATACTTTCTGCTGCGGTTAGATCAAGAGGCCTTATTTCTCTTAATGTAGCATCCAGCAGTATAGCTTCCTTGCTTTTGATTGGTGGTAGGACAGCTCATTCGAGGTTTGAAATTCCTATCAATGTTAATGAGACCAGCATGTGCAATATGAAGCGTGGAACAGAATTTGCAGAGTTAGCAAGGGAAGCATCTATGATCATTTGGGATGAAGCACCGATGATGAGCAAGTACTGTTTCGAGTCTTTAGATAGAAGTATGAGAGATGTTGTTGTAGGCGCAAGTGACAAACCATTTGGGGGAAAGGTAGTAGTTTTTGGAGGTGATTTCAGACAGGTATTGCCAGTTATTACAGGTGGCAGTCGTCAAGACATTGTCCGGGTTTCGCTTTGTTCCTCTTATCTGTGGAAGAACTATAAAGTTCTTACTCTCACGAAAAATATGCGACTTCTAGCAAATTTAAGTCCAGATGAAGCCCAAAATATTGAAGAGTTCTTTCAGTGGTTGTTAGATGTCGATGATGGAAAAATAAATGAAAATGATGGGGAGGCAGACATCGATATACCTGATGAGTTTCTTATCGCAGAAGCAACTGAACCCATTGAAGCTAAATTTGCAGCTATATACGGAGAGGACTTAGACAAGCCTTAGAATCCAGAATTTTTCAGAAGTGAGTCATACTATGTCCTACTAACCATGATGTAAACCAGATCAATGAGTATTTGTTATCAGAATTGTGAGGTTAGTGTTCGGTGCTATATTTATTTTACTATTAAAAGATTAGATATTCAAATATATTCTGATTTTTTTTCCAGGAGATGAGAGGACGTATCTCAGTGCTGATTCTATAGACCCATCCGACACAAGTTCACTTGATAATCCAATTTACTCTCCAGAATTTCTGAATAGCATTAAGTTATCTGGATTACCTATGCATTCATTGAGGTTGAAGGTTGGTTGCCTGGTTATGCTGCTCAGAAACATATGTTCTAAAGAAGGCTTATGTAATGGTACAAGACGTCAAATCACGGTATTATACGAAAGGACAATGAAGCTTTGGTTATTACAGGAACACGAGTGGAAGATAAAGTTCACATCCTCGGTTTACCATAACACCTTCGGTCTGCCTGTTGCTTCAACAGACAGATCAGAGAGAGGTTTTACGCAAAGGAACAAATATCACATTCTCAAACCAAAACAAATTTATACTTTCAAATAACAAAAATAACATTGTCAACCCAAACAGTTACTGACTCATACTAAATCAGATATCCCGAGTACTAATACGTTCAGTTTTTTAAACCCATTGTTTGTATCTTAAACTCATCCACCATATATTTCATGCATTGTATCATTTCACTTGGAATATGTTTAAATTTATATTATAATTTGCAATTAATAAAAAATTTAAAAAAATTAACAACCCGTGCGTCCATGCACGGGTCCAAACATAGTGTAAATATATATTGTTAACATGTGATATTCAATTATAACTCATTACATCGCATGTATCATACATACACCTTATAATAATAAGCAACATATATTATTAGCATGTGATATACAATAATAACTAACTTCATCTAATTGGCAATGCATAGTAATCACATGATATATATTTTGATACCATATACTTATGTTCGATACTTTAATGAATATGAATGTAATATGAATTGTTTTCATTTAAACAAACGACATTCATCCCTATGTATATGTATCCAATGCAGAAGTATATGTTTACGTGTTGTTTATATTAAATATATGCTATATATTTTGATAACACGTACATATATTTCACACGTCAATGAATATGCATGTAATATTAATATATTCTCTGCAAACGCATAATATATACCACTATATGAATCACATGCAAAGTATTAGTAAGGCTCACTTTTTCCTTTGTATCTACACTTTTTAAGTGTAAATTAAATTAAACACATGCTATATATATGTCTAACACGTACATATATTCTCTATGTCAATGAATGTACGTAATATATGAATCTTCCATTCAGACATACAATACATGGGTAAACCTGATTATTAGAGGATATGTAATGTCATTTTGTATCACGTAATTTAAAATATATGTACGTAAGATGAATGTATATGTATGATCTGAGAAATGACGTTAATCAATACAATTACAAACTTCTACATCCACAAATATTTACTCGTTTTCTCATTTTCAAATATTCATTAAATTCTTTTTGTCTTGAACCCATTAAAGCCTGCATTTATTATTCAACTATCAACTTCTCATTAACTTCACTTACGGTTTTTCTCCACTCGCATTCATCCAACAACTTCATTCACGCCTGTTGACACCTCACTTTACTCGGTACCCTTATACTGATTTCCTCTACTTTTTTTCTCTTTGTTAATTTCCTAATTTGTATTCCATTTCTTATTTTCTACCAAATTCTCTCAAAACTATTTCTACTTATTTTCTCTCATTATTTTTGTTTTACTTGACTCTTTTCATCACGTGTATCAAACTCTTGCAAAACGTTATTCACTTTTTCCTTGTGTCTGGAGATGACCCAAGTCCCAAACTATTCCTGTTTATTTTTTTTGTACAGTTTTAGTGAAGATGCTAGAAAGAGTGAGCTGGAAAGTCTAAAGATAACATGAGAGAAACAACGATTAATAGTTAGAGCGTTCAAGAGACCATCTCCAAATCTTTATTGATGAGCAGTACAAGGTCACTTTATATCAGGACGAAAAGATTGACGAGACTATTACATCACTTACTCAACAGATTAACAAAGTGACCGGGGGTAAGAAATGACTTTATTCTCAGACAACTAACAAATTATAATTGAAAATAGCACGTGTATCCAAACTAATAGCTCAAAGCACGGTACAAGAACCCCCCCCCCCTTTTCCTCCAGAGGCCTCAATAGATACAAATGCGATTTTTCTTCCGTTTTAACATTTATGATCTTTATATGTATATGTAGATACTCTAATTGGATAATAACTCTATTGCATATATAAAGGTTAGACTTTTACGCTTTAAGAAGAATAATATAGAAAACTTTCATCTTAGTTTTTTCTAAGGGTTCGAATGGTGCAAGCGGATCAAGCAGTAAGGATCAGGCGGTGCAAGCGGATCAAGCAGTACGGATCAGGCGGTGCGGGCAGTTCAAGCAGATCAACTGTGGATCAGGCGTATTTGGCGGATTAAGCTACCGAATGGAGAGCGTATAAGGTGTTACGGATCGAGCAGATCAAGCGGATTAAGCACATCAAATGTGGATCAAGCGGATCAAGTAGTTCAAGTGTGGATATAGCGGATCTAGCAGTCTAAACATATGTTTGAATGGTGAAAGCGGATAAAAAGTGGTTCAAAACTATATATATTATTAAATTTATAAAAATTTGATTGTTATTTTAATTTTTATAGCTAAAAATTAGTTATTAAAAAAAAAGCTCAGCAAATACATTATATTTAAAAAATTAGAAATGCATATACATAATTACATTTAAAATATCATATATAAGATAAATTCAAATACACTAGTAGAAAATGATGAATCTTCAAAAAAAATATATAACTATAATAAAAATATACAATACTTTTATAGTGTTATTTTTATGCATGTGAATCAATTTATGGGATTTTAGATTAATTGCTAATTTTCATAAATATTAATTACTAAGTATTTTAAAAATTATGTTATAATAATTATGAATTTATTCAAAACAATACATATAAAATGAATTTTTAGTTACAGCATCCTAAATAAAAACATAATTTTTATATATAGAATGTTTTAATTGGTCAAGTCTAAAAACTAATAATATATAGTAATATAGCTCTTAATATGTAAAAGAATACGTACATACATAAGATAAGTACAAAATAGTAGTCACAAATCACACTATAAAAGAATAAACTTTTTTTCAAAAGGAAAAATCAATTGGAAAATTGAAAACAATAGAAACGCATTAAAAACACTCCAAATTTGCTGAGTACAACTGTACAAAGCGGTTCTGAATTTTTTATTCGACAGATTGAACCACAAACGGTTCTTTAATATTATATTATTTTAATAAAGCAGCTTGTTTGTAACTTAAATAATTTTCTGAATGGAAACACAAATGCGGTTCATCCGCTTTATACGGTTTGAACGCTTAAGATACGCTCCCCATTCAGGTTCTAAGTAGAAAAAGTGCGGATCAAGCAGTTCAAAACATATGTTGAATGGTGAAATAATAGAAATAGCGGTTTTTAGTAGATTAAAAAATTAAAAAATATTGAAATTTAATATTTTAAAGAATTTAAAAATATATTGATAAAAAAAAAATTTATTTATTAAAAAGTAAATAAAATTATGTTTTGTTAACATTATACAAAAAATATTATACATAAAATATTATACATGAAATAAATACAAAATAATACATGAAATTGACTGAAACTTCTAATATCTAGTATTTTTATCTTCCCATAGTTTATTTGCAATTTGCTCTTTGATGTTTGCCATTAGATCTCAATCTTCTACCTCTTCTGCTTCCATATCATCTTGATCAGTTGCACCATTTTGTGTTGCTATCCTTTGTTTGTCCCATTCTTCCAGTGAAATCTTCATCTGGAAAATTTGAAATTCTAATGAAATTATGTAGTCATTACCACTCTTTTTTCACTTTAATATTATATCTAGGGAACTCACAAAGAATCCTCCATTTTTTCTTCCAAACTCCAAATGTTCTCTTAATAACAGACCTCAAAGAAGCATGCCATCTATTAAACAATTCATGTTTATTCCTTGGAGGATGATTAGTGTTAAACTGTGACATATGATACCTTACTATCATGTTTCGTGAAGATCTGTATGGAGCCAAAAATCCTTTTTTATTTGGATATCCAGAATCCACAACATAGTACTTATCTCCCGGATGCATTGGAAATTCAGGATCCATTCCAAACATATGTGAATAACATATTTAGATCACATATTACCATGATGTTAAAAGATGTTCTATTATGTCGATCCCTATACATTCCTTGCAATGCTGGTTTCACTTTAACGCATACATGAACTCCAACAAATCCAGTAAAATATCGCCCATATCTGGCATCTAACTGCAGCCACTCAGGAATCCTATGTAGTTTTTGTCTTGTTTGAGTTTTTATATAATCATAAGCAAGTAATTCGGTAGTTGTCAAATCTTCAAAAAACTTTCTCTTCACTGTTTCCTGATTGCGTCCAAAGCGTAATCCAACATCTCTTTGAACTTCATTGTGCCCACATATCCGGAGAAACATAGTCACACTCTCTTCGATGCTTACATTCAGTGTTGGTTTTAATCCATAATTGGTTTGTAGAATACAACATAATGCTGTGAATGCATCAAGTGACATCCGTAGCAACAATAAACAAGCAGCACTATCTTCTTGAAGTCGACACCAGATGTTTCTCCAACCTAGATTGNGTTTGGACTGGTCCTCTTTGAAAATTAGCTTCATAGTAATTCAATGATGGTTGAATTACCAACTCCTCAAATTGCTCATTTTCCAAATTCCACAACTCAACTCTCTCTTCATAACTTAGAGTGTACATATTTTGTGATCTTAATTGACGGGATACGAAAAACTTGTAATTAAATAAACATGAAATAAAAGACATATTAGATCACTAATAAATAGCATTAATTAAAAATGCAGTAAACATAAAAATAATAGAAAACAAATAGTGATTTCTAATTAAACAAAAACGTAAGTTTTGACACCAATCTTCATCTTCTGAACCACTTTGGTGACTTATATTTAAATCTAGTTTGTCTTTGGTTCTCCAAATGTTGAATAATCCTCCGGTTCTATGTGATCGTGGTAGTTGTCGAGCATCTGGATCGTGTAAATCTTTTGTCTCACTGTATGTCGTATTTTTTGTTGGACCTCCCAATGAAAATCCATGTTGCACAGTTTTGGCAGATCCCCAGTTTTGAGCATTTGGTGATGAATCCCAATGTGAAGCATTGGATGATGAACCCCATTGTGGAGCATTTGCTTGAGAATCCCATGGCGAAGCATTTGATGAAGAGCCCCACTGTGGAACATTTGATGAAGAACCCCATTGTTGAGTACTTGGTGATGAACTTCATTGTGGATCATTTGACGAAGAACCCCATTGCGGCAGATTTAATTGAGTACCCCATTGCGAAACATTTGGAGCTTTGTTCCACTGCAGAGCATTTGGAGATGTGGTATTTTCTGGAACTTTTGGAGGTATACCCCATTGCTGAACATTTGGAGGTGTACCCCATTGCTGAACATTTGTAGTTGTTCCCCATTGCTGATTATTTGGAGGTGTACCCCAATGCGGAGGATTTGGAGGTGTGCCCAATGCAGACGATTTGGAGGTGTGCCCCAATGCGGACGATTTGGAGGTGTGCCCCACTTCTGAGCATTTGGAGGTGTGCCCCACTATGGAGCATTTGGAGGTGTGCCCCACTGTGGAGCATTTGGAGGTGTGCCCCACTGTGGAGCATTTGGAGGTGTGCCCCACTGCGGAGCATTTGGAGGTGTGCCCCACTGCGGAGAATTTGGAGGTGTGCCCCACTGCGGAGAATTTGGAGGTGTGCCCCACTGCGGAGTATTTGGAAGGGTGCCCCACTGCGGACGATTTGGAGGTGTCCCCCACTGCGGAGAATTTGGAGGTGTGCCCCACTGCGGAGCATTTGGAGGTGTGCCCCACTGCGGAGCATTTGGAAGGGTGCCCCACTGCGGAGCATTTGGAGGTGCATTCCATGGCGGAGGATTTGGAGGTGTACCCCATTGCTGATAATCGTGACCCCATTGTCCATGTAAAGTTTACCCCCATGAATTGTTACCAACAGAAGATGGACTGCCTGAAAGAAAACCACCCAAACTTGGACTTTTAGAGTGTCACGCTGTTTCTATCTGCTTCTCACACTTTTCACCGTCACGAGTACAACCACTAGAAGCTTCAAAGAATTTAAATTTCTCTTCAGTTGATATTTTAGAATGGTCCATACTTACGCCAAAATCTGTCTCTTTGAAGTCCACGCATGCTATCGCACCAAAAGTCATTGAATTTTGGAATTCCATGGCTTCACATATTTCTTCAGCCTTACTGAATTCGGCAAAGTCTTCTGGTCAAAAGCACCTGGATGTAGTTATGCAAAAGTTTGGCGTTGAAACTCTCTAAATCCAGTCATTATATCTGTCAAAATTATTCCAATACGAGCACCTCGAGAACCACTTGTGGTAGCAACTCGTGAGCTTCCTACACCTCTATGTGAACTACTTGTACGGCTTACATCCCCCGTTGTTGAGTTCTAGAAGAAGGAATTCGGATCGCCTCACGGGTAAATTCAGTTCCAGGGCGTGATTCATCATCAATGTTAACACGATACACCTCTTCAGTTTCTTGTGTTTCGGGAACTTGAGTTTGTTCCCTATCACTCCCATCTGTGTCTGAATTCACATGGTCTTCATCATTATGTACACCCTCTTTTATCATCTCGACTCTTCTTTGGTTTACAGAATATTGAAGTTGCTAATGAACATCATATAATGAGAAACAACGTTCCATCACTTCCCAAAATTCTAGTGGTTTGCGATGAAGTGATTTTATTATTTTACACCCCTGGTAAAAAATTATAAATTTGTAAATATATAATTTTTTATACATATACATTAGTTAAATAAATATTTTGTGATATGAGATTAAATATAAGTAATTACCGCTTCATGGTCTTTCCATTATTGTTCAGATGCAGATATCATGGATGTTGTCAGATCAACCGAAATGTCGGTGGACGTTTTCATGAGAGCTTTCCATTTCTTATACTTCTTTTTGAAATTATCAAATTTTTCTTTGAAAAACTTATAGCTAACATTCATATTGAACTCTTCGTTAAATTTTTTAGTGATAAACTCTCTATCAAAAGGTGTCAGATCTTTAAGAGAGTAATTATTCATGGCAAATGCCTCGTCATACAATTCAATAAATCTTCATTTTCGTTGATAGGTTCATTTGAAATTAGCTTCATTCTACGATTTTTAAAAAATATATATTATAATCAAAATTGAAATAACTTTTATTTTTCAAAGTATTTAAAACAAAAAGTTATCCGTGCTGCAGTTTGATTATGAGTACTTGAGTTTCCTTCCTCGAAAAAATTTGTGATTCCTCGACGATTTGATGTCATTTCTACAATAAAAATGAAATTAAATATAACATTTTATTTTTATTATATAAATTTACTAATAATAACTTATAGCATCATATAAACCAATACATTAACAAGTGTATACTTTAAAAAAATTTACATACAAATTTAATGCAAAATAAGTTTTAAATTTAAGATTTAAAGCATCACCACTACATATCAAAACAGGTTTTCAATGAAAACATTAAATAGCTAAAGTAATGGAAAGTTTTGTGAGATTAATTTTTACATTTTAAAATTTTCATTTATTATTTTATATGTAATCTTTTATTTTGTTTAACTCATTTTAAAAATTTTAAAATGCATTTATAATTATAAAAACTTTTCAAAACTATTTCAAATTATTAGAGTAGTTATTCTTCCAATATAATTATATCTGAAAAATTATTTTTCAAATATAATTATTTTACATAATTTTAATCATATGTACAATAGAAATATTTGTTTCAGTTTATATGATAGGTTTTAATAGAAATTGGAAATAATACATTTTTCTTAATATCAAAATTATTGATGGTATAATTATTAATAACATAGGTTAGCAAGTATAAAATAATAAAGGTCCTTACTCATTTGAATGCTAATTATATTCCTAATAATAACTTTATGCTCTTAAACTATTTTTTTTTTCATCCTCCTATTTACTATTTACTTTGAATCAGTATAAATTACGAAACATTTTTTTTTCATAAACCTATTTACTATTTAGTTTAGTATCAATTCAGTAAACTGATATAGTTTATACTAATTTGTATCACTTTAACAAAATTGATATTATTATATCAATTTAATAAATGATGTATTTGTTTATTTTAGTGAACATCACTTAGTAAAGTGATATCAAATTGACATCAATAAAAATTGATGCTAATAGAATAGATATTAATCAAATAAAATTAATTATGTGAAATAACTTCAGTTGTGAAAACTAATTTATGTAACTATTTTTTATGAACATCAATTAAATAAAAATGATGTTATTTTTATCTTAGTTTGCATAATTAGAGGCATTTGATAGTAAATAAGGCTAATTTGTATTAATAAAAAAAATTGATACTTAACTGGGTAAAACCTGTAAAATATATAAGAATTAGCTAAGTATATAACTAAATCGTAAAACTGAATCTAATCAATTATGTTATAAAATCAAGTAATTAATTCACTGACTCAACACATCCCACATGAGTAAATGGATGTGAGGAAGTGGAGGCAATTTGTGTATATATATGGAAATCATATATTCTTGTTATGTAGAATAATTAGTTAGAGACTAATAGAATAGTGATATTTGGGACTATTTTTAGGTATCCAATAAGAATATTTATTATTATTTGAATAAAAAGCAATCTTCAGAAATCTTATATATATTTAGTTAGACAAATTATTTATTATTATTCTAACTAAACCAAATATTAATATCATTTGTACTAACTGATATAAATATTTAACATCATTTTTTGTAATTGATTCATATATAATACACCAATTACCATAACTGATGTAAATATTTTTTATATTCACATCAGTTATTAATAAAATGATGTAAATTATTTGCATCACCACATTTAGAGTCATTTTGTTAAATTATGTAAAAGCTTTTTACATCATTTATCACTAATGCAAATATTAAAAATGAATGATAAAAACTGATCTTTCTTTTTTGTAGTGTAATTTTATTCCTAATTCTAACTTTGTGCTCTTAAACTAATTTTTTATCATGTTCCTATTTACTATTTAATTGGATCATGATACATTACAAAACAATATGCAGTAAATTGTTTATTAAGAGCTAACAAAAAACAAATAAGACAAATAATAATAAAGATACATTTACATGTGTATATCTATTAAATTTCTTATATCTGAAATAAATTATTCTTAAAATATAATTATACATAATTTTAATCATATCTACAATAGAATTTTTTTTAAAAAGTTTATGTGATAGGTTTTAATAAAAAATTAAAATTAATATATTTTTCTTAATCTCAAATTATTTGATGGTATAATTATTAATAAAATAGGTTAACAAGTGCAAAATTAATTAATAAAATAATAAATGAGCTTTATCATTAGAAAACTAATTTTATTCCTAATACTAACTTTGTACTCTTAGTCTATGTTTTGGTATAAATTGAAAATTAATTTATACAGAATATTAAACCAACAATCTTTATTAATTGTTATGTTAATATAACTTAACAAGTATAATAAAAAATATTATAAAGAGAGAAAAACTTACTTGTTTATCTTAAAATGAACGTGAGTAAAGATATATAAAATGAAATCTTCATATTCCTTATATATAGATAATATTGTTCAAAGTAGGTGATATTTTTAGGTAAGACACCAACAAAACAAAAACCACCCAAAATCTACTCCTATTTACGTGCATGTAACTGTTGAGAGTGGGATTTTGATTCGCATTCACATTTTTGGACCACTGATGGTTCATTTATGAATGTTTCACTTTTTGGATTTTTTACATCATTTTGGACTACTTGCATGAGTGGTGACCATTTTGATTTTGACCCACATGTGGTCCTCCCCAAGGACGAATCTATATGTAAAGGGCTGGGGCATGTGCCACATACTGATTTAAAAAATAAATTAATTAGCTATTGTACATGTTATTAGAATTAGATCAGTGGTTCAAGGTGTACCATGTAGATTTACAGCATCAAGAGTTTAACTCTTTTTTTATTTCTTTTTATCAATTTTCTTCTGTTATTCCGTCTGCTTTTTATTAAACTTTTTCGTAATATGTCATATTTATTTATTCATGTTTCATTTTTTTCTTAGATATTGTCTCGTATTTTTCTTTCTTTCCTACTCATTTGAGAATTTTTAATATCTACTAATACAGTGCATATTATATTTTTAACCTTTCTTTTGTATATTTATTAAATCATTTTATTACCTTTTTAATCTTATTGTCTAGCTATACTTTTATAAAGAATTAATTCAAAATCACTAAAGCATATTATGTAATCTATGTATTCATTAATAAGAGTAAATTATTTAATAAATCTAGTATGTTTATATGTATATGTAAAAAAAAAACTTTAAATCCATAAAAAATTGTTTAAATAGTTGTTTTAACCTCAAAATTTTAATTATATTATATGATTATGTATTTTAACTTATTTTAAATATCTGGACATTTTAAAAATTATGTATGCCCCATACAAAAATCATTTCTGGATCCGTCCCTGGTCTCCCACTTTTGGACCACTCTTTTATCCACTCCCCATTCAAAACCTAAATTATATCAAAATCACACCAGAGGATAACTCTTTTACTTTCTCGTTGAATTCAACACTCAATTTTGCAGGTGGTAATGAAGAGCTTTGGGGGCGTGATGGCCAAAACAGTTGAAGATCATGTTCTGAAGAGGTGTACAATGTATCTTTAAGATCAATCAGCGAGTGATAATATAGGTTTGATAATCTGCAGGTACTTCTCACCGAGGATAACTTTGATGATTGACTTATAAAAGAAAAAAGAAAAAAACTTTGATGATTGGGCTCGAGATTTGCAGACTGCCTTGCATCAACGCAAGAAAATTAGGTTTTTGGCAGCTTGATTGCTATAGATATGTGTAATAAAAAAAAGTATATTACAAGAACTTTGATTTAATATTCTGAAAAATAAATACTTTGAAAACTAACTCATATTTTAAATAAATTGATAATTAAATTTTTGTAATTAAAAATCAGAAATAGCACTAATTCATTAAACAAAATCTAATTATATCAACTCCAGATATTCAATTTGTTACAAACCTAAAAAATTTATACTCCCTCTGTTCCCTAAAGATAAATGTTTTAAAAAAAAATTGTGTTTCAAAATGATAGATTTTTTCTAATTTTATGTGCATTTTATTAGGTATTAATGGCAAATTGTAAATTACAAGACAAATATTAAATTTTCATTGGTCTAAAGTTATTGAAAACTGTTGATCACAAAAAATAAGACATTTATCAAATTTAAATATGTTTTCTTAATCTGTGTGAAACACATAAAATCTATCTTTTAGGAACAGAGGGAGTAGTAAGCTTGCAAAAAAAAAGCGAAAATATGAAAAAAAATTAGTATGGTAAAAAAATAATGAAAGACAACTTACCTTAAAACAGAGTAAAACGTATTTGTTATGCATGATTTTGATGTGCATATGGTGATACATATTAAGTTTTAGCTAATTGTTGATAAATTTCTGAGTAAATTGTTTTTAAAAGAAGTAATAAATATGTTTATTATATCTACTAAATATATTTGTATCTAAATAAAATTATTCTTAAAATATTTATATTCGTTTTGAAAGATATATTTTATTTCCCAAAAATTAGACTACATCTAAAATATACATTATTATTAAATATATATATCTTAAATTCTTAATTTGAAGATAAAAATTATATGTATTTTTAATTTTAACTTTTAAAGATTGATGAACATACTATTTTATTTTACTTAAATAAAAAGTTAGCTTTCAAAATTTTGAAAATAAGTTAATTTTAAATTTCTTACAAAAACTTATTTATAGTTGGATTTTTAAGTTTTTGTTTCTCTTTCTTGGATTCTTAAACTTTTTCTCTTTCTGTTATGCTTTCCATCTACTTTCTTATGTTTCTTTATTAAAAAAAATTCTCAGCCATAACACATACTTCAAAAAGATCCTCATATTTTTCATGTTTATGTATGATAATCCAAAACTAGTGTTTATGCTCAAATGAGCTTACCAAAATAGAATCTAAAGATGATAAAATAGATAGCTCATAGAGCTTTATTAAAGACAAAGAAATAAAAGGAAAGAAATAGGCTTTAGATTATCACTAGAACAAAAGAGATTTTAATTTCAAAAAGAAGAGTTTGAAGATGGCTGCACAAACAGCAGCCAAAGTTACAGCAAA
>OVBB01001434.1:0-14251 GCA_900406415.1 Isatis lusitanica | reverse complement strand
TGCTCCTTTCTTGGTTGGTCCAGTTCAATGGTGCTTTCCATGATTGTGTCACTACTGACTAAGAAGGATGCTAAAGCACGACTCCTCCAATGGATCCTCCTACTACAAGAGTTTTATTTGGAGATCAAGGATAAGAAAGGGATAGACAATGGAGCTGCGACCACTTGTCTAGGATGCGCATTACTGAAAAACTCCCTCTCGATGACAGCCTTCCAGAAGAACAAATTTACTCAATTGATGTCTTTCAGGATGAGGAAGCACGTGCTCCCACCCAGCGAGCACCTGCTCGGTCCGAACTCTGCCATCAGATCGGAGGCGACCAACGTCCTCAAATGCCCTGGTTTGGAGAAATAGCGAATTACCTGGCTGCTGATNGGGGAGGAGCCATACTTATACAAGCATTGCCCTGATGGAGTGTTCCGAAGATGTGTAACTAAAGAAGAGATACCGGAAATTCTGTTCCACTGCCACAGTTCTTCTTATGCTGGTCACTTCGCCACTTTCAAGACGATTTCCAAGGTGCTACAAGTAGGATACTGGTGGCCTACCATGTTCAAGAACGCCCAACGCTTTATTTCTAGATGCGCTTCATGCCAGCGACAGGGGAACATCAGCAAGTGCAATGAGATGCCTCAGAATTTCATCCTGGGTGCTACAGGCGTACCACAACAAGCGCATCCTGGCCCGTAACTTCGCCCCGGACGACGAAGTCCTACTCTGCAATTCTCGGTTGAAGCTATTTCCTGGGAAACTACGCTCAAGATGGTCTGGACCTATCACCATCAAAGAAGTTCGGCCATACGGAGTAGTTGTCTTGATAAACACCGGAGGAGAGGAGTTCGTGGTCAATGGTCAGCGACTGAAGCAAATATCTTGTTGACACACAACTCGGAGAAGGGGAAGAACTCCCCCTAAACGATCCTCCTCAAGCCTAATAAGCTTACCAAGTCAAGCTAGAGACTTAAACCAAGCGCTGAGTGGGAGGCAACCCACTGGTAAGTGTACATAATTCTTTTTATTCCCTTTTTCTATTGATTTTTGGTTTTGTCTTTCTTTGTTTCAGATATAAAAAAAAGGGGAGAGTGATAAGTCGGAGAGTTTTCGAAATCAGATAGCCAAGAGGACACAGGAAACAACTGATATCGGAAATTTGTGGAACCCACTCGGAGCATCTGCTCTGGTTCCGCGAGCACCTGCTCGGCCAGGTAAGTTTTCCCGGGATTTTGAAAACGGTTTTCTTTTTTAAAAAAACCCCCAAGATTTTCAAGTCCGCGAATTTTGAGCCCAAAACGGTTTTTCAAAACCCTGGCCGCCTTCCCCTTCTCCCTATTTATTTGTTTTTGTTTTTTCTCTCTCTTTCCTTTTCTTCTCTTTCTTTTTCTTCTTCTTCCTCCTCTTCTTCTCTCCTTCGCCGATTTCGAAAACCAACTCACACACATCACAGATTTTTCGATTCTTCACCAAATTAAACGATTTTTGGGTCGATTCTGTGTATCTTCCCACCCTCTTTCCGAATCTCTACTTGGTTTCCCGAACGCAGCAAGGTACGTCTTCAATTTTGCCCTTTTTCAGTTCACCATGGTCAAGGGAAGTTCTGAATACTCTTTCTATTTCGCATAGCCTGGGTCTAGGTAGTGTCTATCTTAGTCATTGACATGCCTACACTTGTTTTGCTTATGATTTCGGAATCTAAAACCTTACATGCAAATCTGGAAAAAGCTTTGGTTAAGCCATTAATGGCGGATTATGAATTGTTGCTCACTACTGCCTTGTGATTTCTCCTCTCGATGTTTTGTCATGTTGCTGCAATCTGGATAAGAGTTTCGCACCAATCGATTTAGGATGGTTCTGTTCAGCATTTAATTTTTTTTTATCTTGCTCGCCCTCATGCTTTTGATGCACGATTTTGGCAGGTACCCATGGCTCCTAAGCAGCATTACACACAACGCAAGGGCAAAGCACCAGCGCAAGCTCAACCGCCCATTCCGAGCAAGCTCCTTTACCCTTGGCCGCGACCAGAGAGCACACCATTTGAGCTTCCCGCCGACACTCTTCCACTCGAATCTGAGGATCACTGGGACCAGCGAGATGCGGCTCACTACAACAGGATGCTGAAGATCAAATTCCTACCCACTCGCCTTCTCTGTTTCGAAACACTTGAGCTTCTCGGTCTCAAGGACCAGGTGATGATGCTGCTCAGCAAATCCGACACCTTCGGTCTCGCCCTTGAGAACCAAGTCCTCTTTCCTGATCTCGTCCGCTAATGCCTCAACACCATCAAGATCACTCACAAGGATCCTGCGAACAAAACTCTTCAGGATGCTACTCTCTCGTTCAAAGCCGGCGGTCACCGTTTCAGTGTACCCATGACGCGTTTCAACTTAGTCTACGGGTTCAGCGAAGAAGTCCAGGAGCATCTTTTCCTAAAAGGTTCAAGGAGGCAGATCCCTTTTGGCACACCATTGCACATGGGAGATATGTCTCCAACTCTACCCCACAATCTAGCATCCAGCATCCAGCTCTTCGCATCTTCGCCCGGATCATCAGCAACCTGTTCTTCAACAGAGGCGAGGGCAACAAGGTACACCTGGATGAGCTGCTTGTTTTATACATCGCTTGCAGTCCCTTGCTTGTAGACTCTTCGGGAGCGCATACTCTCCTCCTCAGAGCACCTGCTCCAAACACTTATCAGAGCAACATGGGGATGCGATTCGCAGAGATGCTCTGCTCCCTCAAGGACAGGACCGGTGTGAAGACAGAACGCATTGGCACTCTCCTCACCACTCTCTTCAAGTTGGTAAAGCTCGAGATAGTCTTTGATGAGCACGTGCCCGTGGTTAAGAGAATGAACATCCAGCACATCATTCATTCCCGCATCCTCATAGCTGTTGATGTTGACCGCTTTCTCTACCATTACTACGGCATCAACGATCTTCCGCAGCAGATTCCTCTACCGTCTCCGACTCTCACTCGTCTTGAGCATGTCGATGATCTGAGATTTTCTCATGGGGCTCTCCTACTCGAGAGAGCACCTGCTCAGCCCGTCCATGGCGACTTCGCTAGCTCCTCTCACGCACCACTATCTTACCAGGAGGATGTACACATGGCAGATCCACCATTCACAGCCACACCACACTCGGCCAGCGCCAGCGACTATGATCTGGCCCCCATCTCTGACGACCCTGATACCGCCGAATTTCGCCGATGGATGTTCATCTCGCAAAGGAAGAACAACACCGTGATGCAGCGGATTCTTCAGCGCCTCTCCAGCGGTTGTTGTCACCATTCTGCAGCAGCAGCGACAAGCCCATCCAAGAGACACTCGCGCCGCCGCTGCCGCCGCACCAGCCGAGCTCGGAGTGAGAGTCCCGAGGACGCACCTGCTCGCTAGCTCCGAGTACCCGCTCGTATCCATCTCTATCTTGTTTTCGTCTACTCCTCTGGTTTATATTCCCACCGAGACAGTGTGATGTAAGTCTGGGGGAGGTTCGTATCGAGTCTGTACTTTGTTTCTTGTTTTTGACTTCTCTTTATTTTGAGTCAGTCTGTTATATGGGTAAAATCAACACTTGTGGAGATTAGGAGAAAAATCTATGATGAGCTTTTTAACCATTTATGAATTTGACCTGCTTTCTGGTGAACATTGCTGCAGAATGTAGAATACAGAGACGAGCTGAGGCTTCTTCATATTCGAATCCTCCTTCCAGGCCAGAAAACTTCAATCCCTTTAAGGTGTTATCGGATAGACTTTAGACTCTGTTTTATCTGGACGTAATTTGGACTTTAATTCTTCTTGTTATAGGCACTAGGATTAGAAAAGGTGTTACATCATATATTCAGGATTTCTTATCCCGTTTGCCACTCTTGATGATCCTGAATAGTTAGCTTTAAGTTAGTACCTCACCCTGAACCTAACCTCCCTTGCCTCACGCCACCTCTAATTGAATGTAGAGAGTCTTTTGTCTTGAACTTAGATCTTTCTAGGATTGTAAGCCGTACGGTTTTGAGGTTGGTGAACTTTGCTGGAGAGGTTTTCAGTAAGGTTATGTATCTCTTATTCTAAAGTATGTGGTCTGCAGATATTGGTTTGTTCATGGTTTCTGAGATTTTGCGAGTCTCCACTGATTTCTCTATGTCTTGATTTTAGTTTTGTTTAAGGACAAACAAAGATCTAAGTCTGGGGGAATTGATATGTTATGATTTTGACCCATACTAACCTTAGTATCTAATAGTTTTTAGAGTTTTTGAGTAGCTTTCAGGTGATTTTAGTTAGCTATGGAGCTGATATTGGAGTTTGGAGCAGTTGAAGCCTTAAGAGCAGAAAAGAACCAGAATTTGAGAAAAAAGGCAAATCTCATGAAATACTACTAACTCCAATCGGCGAGCATCCGCTCCCGATTTCGGCCACCAGTGAGCACCCGCTCGCGCCTCCGGGAGAAAATAAGGAAGGTCAATCTGACCTAATCCTTATCACGAAAAGAGAGGAGGCAGCCGCCGAGGGTCATCCGATTATATATGCTCCTTTTAGTTTTAGGTTTTTATTATCTTTACTTTTGCTTTTAGCTAAAACACATCTTAGAGCTTTCTACTTGTAAGGGAGAAGATCTCTATTACATTATGAGAAGATTTCTGAACCCTAGTACTTCTATTTTTAATATCGATGCAGTATTTTCATTCAATTGCTTTGTTTCTTTCTTCTTTACTTATGTTTTAGTAGATCTCTTTAGTTAGGTTGAGGTTTTCAAAGGAATTCATGAGCTAAAAGAGTAAACACAAATAGGTTATCAAATTGATTATCTTTACCGTTGTTGGACTTATTGCTTGAATCGATTTGGCCAATCTGTTCATGATATTAGGTTTAACCTAGACATCGAGAGTTGCTAGGTTGCTAGAAGAAACATTGGTGAGCATTTTATTATATGCCTGCAAGAGTAGATGTGTAGGAGAATTGGGAAAAAATCAAACCTAATATCTAATGCTTGCCTACGATTTTAGAACCAACGAGAGTTAGGATTTGTAGGTCGTTAGCCAAAGTTATTGATTTCACAAGAGTGGATTAATATTATCTCTATGTTTGAGTTATAGACTTGTGCTTATTCATTGCCTGAATAGTTGTTTGATCTGTTGTTCTGAATTACCTGCGAATTGCCTTGACCTAACAGTTGCTTTATTACTATTACTGCCGATTTTGTTTGATACTTGCTAATCACGATACCGAACCAATCTATATTGATTTATCTTAGCTTCTTATTTAGCTCATTAAACCATAATGTAAGCTTGGTCTTTGTGGGATCGACCCCTAAATACTACTTCGTTTGCTGTGCACTTGCAGTAGGAGATTAGGGTTTAAAACCTGTGTATCAATAAGCAGCATGAGGTAAGTACGTTCTCTTCCCTTTTATCTGAATATGTAAGTTCTTTCAAATCGCCATATCTTCCAGATCCTTTCTGGACTTCACACCATCTTTAGACTTTGCATTTTGCATAGTGATGGACAAGATAGCATCAAAGACATTCTTCTCCACGTGCATTACATTAATGTTGTGATGCACTGGTAATTCCTAACACAATGAAAACAATTGTTAGTTAGAAGTCAATCTAATTGGAAAATATTTAATAAATGTGAAGTAGTACCTTATTATAACTAAGAATGCATATTACCTTCTAATATGGTAACTCGAAGAGGATTGACCGTTTCTTCCACCTCCAATGATCACAGTCTTCTTCGTCTTCATCGTCAGAATTAAACCCACCTTCACTTTGATATTTTCTTCTTCTCTTCCCAGTCTTCTGTAATGGTTTCCCAAATCATTTCTGAAGTCCTTAAGTGTCTCAAAAATCTCTGATCCACTTTGAATTCTGCTTATACTGCCTTCTTCAACACTATTATCAAACCATTTACTTATGCGCCTGTACGGATACCCAGGTCTCAGTCGCTTTCTATTGCCCATGTACACATGCTTTCGACAGAATTTTAACCACCTTGACGGTGTATCTTTTAGACATTCAACACAGGCTTGCTTTCCTTTGACTTTACACCCAGCTAATGTCCTTAAAGCTGGGTAATCACTAACAGTCCATAACAATATTGCTTTCATTATGAAATTTTCTTTTAAAAACGCAATAGACAGTAATACCTTCATATCACAGATCCTTTAGATCATCTATCAAAAGTGCCAAATAAACGTCTATATTGTTGCTCGGTGTTGTTGGTCCAGGGATAAGCAACGTAAGCATTATATTCTCAGCCTTCATACACTTTGTTGGATGCATGTTGTAGTTGACCAATAGCACCGGCCATATGATGTACTTTGTGTTCTGTATGGAGAAAGGATTCATCCCGTTTATAGAAAGTCCAAATCTCAGGTTCCTTGGTTCTTCTCAAAACTGTGGCCACTTATCCTTCACAGCTGACCAAATAATAGAGTCTACTGGGTGCCGCATTGAACCATCTGAACTAGGATTAGTAAAATGCCAACGCAAATCTTCAGCCATCCTTCTCGATCTAAACATCCTCTTCAGCCTATCTTTGATTGGGAAATATCTAATAACTTTAGCTGGGATACCTATCTTTGATATGTTATAATTTTGACCCATACTAACTTTAGCATCTAAATTTTTTCTATTCTTTTTGAGTAGGTTTCAGGTGATTTTAGGTAGCTATGGAGCTGTTATTGGAGTTTGGAACAGGTGAAGCCTTTGGAGCACAAAAGAACCAGAATTGAAGAAAAGAAGGCAAAACTTGCGAAGTACTACCAAATCCAATCGGCGAGCACCCGCTCCCGATTTCGGCCACCAGCGAGCACCTGCTCGCACCTCCGAGAGAAAAATAAGGAAAGTCAATTTGACCTAATCCTTATCACGAAAAGAAAGGAGGCAGCCGCCTAGGGTCACCCGATTATATATACTCCTCTTAGTTTTAGGTTTTGATTTATCTTTATCTTTGCTTTTAGCTTTTGAATACCTAGAGAGCTTTCTACTTGTAAGGGAGAAGAAATTCTGCGACAATATGAGAAGATTTCTGAACCCTAGTACTCCTGTTTTTAATATCGATGCATTCTTTTAATTCCATGTTTTTGCTTTCTTCTTTACTTATGTCTGAGTAGATCTCTTAGTTAGGTTAAGGTTTTCAAAGGAATTCACGAGCTAAGGATTAAACACAAATAGGTTTATAAATTCAATGTCTTCATCTCTGTTGATCTTATTGCTTGAATCGATTTGGCCAATCTATTCCTGATCTTAGGTTAAATCTAGACAGCGAGAGTTGCTAGGTTGCTAGAAGAAACATTGATGAGAAATTCATTCTATGCCTGCGAGAGTAGATGTGTAAGAGAATTGTGAACAAATCAACCACAATCTATAATGCTTGTCTGCGATTTTCTAAAACCAACGAGAGTTAGGATTTTAGGTTGCTAGACATAGTTATTGATACCACGTGAGTGGATTGATATTATCTTCATGTTTGAAATCTAGACTTGTGCTTAAATCATCGTCTGAATAGTTGTTTGATCTGTTGCTCTGAGTTGCCTGCGAATTGCCTTGACCTAACGCTTTCTCATTATTGTTGTTAACCAATTTTAATTCATCTCTTGCTATTCACGAAACCAACCCTAATTGAATTGTCTTAGCTCTTAATTTAGCTCATTAAATCAAAGTGTGAACTTGGTCTTTGTGGGATTTGACCCTTGAATACTACTTCATTTGCTGTGCACTTGCAGTAGGAAATTGGGGTTGAAAACCTGTGTATCAATCTTCTCCTCTATAGAGTGTTTATCTCTTTCCCATCTTGAAACGCCACATCTTGGGCAACTGCCCATGTCCTTGTATTCTTTACGATAAAGAATACAATCATTCGGGCATGAATGAATCTGATCATACCCAAAACCAAACACTTTCAAAAATTTGTTCATCACAGACGTTGTTCTCGGAAGGACGTTCTCTCTTGGAAGCATGTCATGAACTACAGTCAGGAGTTGATCGAAGTAATTCTCAGACATTCCACTCTTCACTTTAATCCGGTAGAGCGCCATAATGGATGAAACCTTCGTATAGTTGGGACAGGTATAGTATAGTGGAGTTTCAGCATCTTCAAGTTTTTTCCTAAATTCATCTTCCTCCTTATTATCAACATCTCCTCTCTGAACTTCATTCTGGCTATTGGGCTGTGGGGCTGCACCATGACAGAATGCTGCTCTGAACAAGTCATAAGCTTCAAACTCATAATTCGGATCATCAGATGGATTATCAAGCTTTACATCCCCATGCTCAAAATAACTCGCATTCCTCTTGTATTTGTGATCCATACCCTTAATAACTAAATCATCTAACACTGTATCTATCAGTTGATGACACAGGTTGCGGCAATCAACGCAGAGACACAATATATTAGTAGGCTGCCCTAATCTAACAGCTGATGATTTCACAAAAGAAGCTGCCCCTTCCTGATATTCACAGCTAGCCCTATAATTAACAACCATGCATAATTTTTTTCTCAAACATCTATGCCGCTTAACAAACAGAAGAGAAAAGAAAGACATGAACATACCTTGGCAGACAAACCCAATTTTTGTCCATTGTTACAACAAAACCAAAGGCAAAGCTCCAAAAACAAGTGTACGTACAAAACAATATAACTTGTGTATATCAGAACCATTCAAAACTTCACAACCCACAAACAAAAAACTAAAATTAAAAAAATAGATGACTCAATTGAAGCTCACCAGTAAGATATACGAACTCCTTTTCCGAATTACGAACTTCTGCAAATTAAAAAGCATCGATTAAACATACTGAATCTGATAAAAAAAATTACAAATCTTGCAATGTTAGAACCATAAACCTATTTCGAATCATTATTACTCGACCCAAATCCCAAATACAAGTTTTACCCTTAATCGATTTGAGAACCCTAAAGCGCTTTCAAATCTAATGCCAAATTGCAGAACCCGAGTACAAAGAACCACAATTTACGCTTCAATACTCAATTCAGAATCGAATAACGAAGTTTTGGAAACCAAAATCAACATATTCATACCTTCCTTTTCAGCTACAGTCAATTTCAGGACCGCACCAGATACAAAGTGATGTGTCGGTTGAAATTCGGGCAAAACACAAAGAGATTAGACCGAGGGATTGATAAATTGATGAGGATGTTTTCGATTGTGTGAGAAATGTGAGTGAGGTGAGTGTTTGAGACGAAATACCGAGAGAGTTTGAGAGAGGTGAGTGTTTTTTTTTTTGGGTAGAAGAGAAAGGTGAGTATTTTTTCCTTAGAAAAATTTTTCTGCGAAGGCGGGCATTTTTTTTTTAATCCCGCCCAAAATTTTATAGCAAAAAAAATTACATATGCTATTACACATTACCCCGAAAATACTTAGCCTAAAAAAAATCCTCGTATACAATATATTTTTTTCCCTCTTAAATATGCATAGCCTTTCAAAAAATACAAACATTATCTTAAAAATCGGGTCACGTAAACCATATCATAAACAGTAAAACCGCTATACTCGTATACTATGGAAACTCGATAATCCTGTAGTGCGGGTCAATATGATAAATTATGAAAAGATTTTAGTATACCCAATTGGAGTTGTTAATGTTACAAACACCTATTTTACATTACAAATGTTCTCGAATTGATATGAAATTGCAATTCACATGAAACTTATGTTTTTTTTTTATAATTGTTTTTCTTTTATTTATGGCATCAACATATAAAAAATAGTTGTAAAATTAATGTTTTATTATTTGAGTTTATCTATCACACATTTAAAATTAGATTTTCAAAATGTATTTTCTTGTTTTTTTTTATTTGACGGATAAGGTAGCATGCTCCTAACTATAGTACATATGCAGTTGATGGCAAGTGCTCAAATCTGTAACAACTGTGGTGAAGAGACAACTATCTTTAGGGAGCCATTTCATCTTAGGACGCCAATGGATGAACACTGATCTTTAATAATCTTCGATGAATTTTTATTATTTTTTATAGTTGTCTTTGGTTTTGTCCTGAGTTTAAAAGTAGATCCTTATTTTGTCACCTATGACATTACCAATGCATAGCGGAAGAAAAGACAGTTGTCTTTCTATATTGAAAAAAAAGCAGAGGATGTCGATTTGTCCTCTTAATTTTACACAACAGAATCAGTTTGTTTTTTTCATATGCTCATAGCCTTGTATTATTCCCTTTGAAATTCTAGTACTATATGAAGAATGTGAGAATGTTTTCATGATCATGGTTTTTTTTGGTCTTGTCTTTTGACAGATCAAAGGTTTACTTTTCTTGCACATCCTTCACAATGGTATACAAATTTTGTTTGTTGCAGTCTCGCAGTGTGTTTGCTCGATTAATTAGCCTTTGATTCGTAAAAGTAATCTGCATCATAGTGTAGATAAGTAATTCGAGGAATCAGCCATATCTTAACTTTTAAGGTATCTAGAATGTTATAATATTTCACTTTTAGGAGGGGTTATTGAGAGTTAGAATTATAGATAATTGCTTGATTTAGAAGTTGATTATTTAAATTTGTAAAGAGTAATAAAGAGTTTTGTATATTTAGGAAATATTGGAAATATTCTTACAATAATAAATTTAAGAATTTTAGATTTACAGATGATATTCTCAAAGTTTTGTTTAATGACTTAAATTGTTTAAAATCCAAGACACAATAACATCAGATTTAATGAAATCATATAATCTAAAAAACCAAACTTTTTAAATAACAGTAGATTTTGGATAGAATTAAAGAATCATCAAACCAATAACAATAGATTTTACTAAGAAGGTCAAAATTCATAAACCAATAATAATAGAATCTGAAAAGTTTAACATTCATTAAAAATCCAATTCCCACTAACACCCCCTTAAATAATAAAGATCACATATAACACTATTTTAGAACTATACATAGAAACTGTTACAGGGCATTCAAAACCATTAACTCCCACATTTCTGAATAATGAATCGAGATTCTTAGAAACAAATATTTTAGGGTCAATGTGATAAATTATGAAAAGAGTTTAGTATACCCAATCGGAGTTGTTAGTGTTACAAACACCTATTTTACATTACAAATGTTCTCGAATTTATATGAAATTGCAATTCACATGAAACTTATGTTTTTTTGTTAGTTTTTTTTCTTTTATTTATGGCATCAACATATAAAAAATAGTTGTAAAATTAATATTTTATTATTTGAGTTTTTCTATCACACATTAAATCGAAATAAGATTTTCTAAATGTATTTTCTTGTTTTTCTTTATTTGATGGATAAGATAGCATGCGCGTAACTATAGAACATATGCAGCTGATGGCAAGTGCTCAAATCTGTAACAACTGTGGTGAAGAGACAACTATCTTTAGGGAGACCTTTCATCTTAGGACGTCAATGGATGAACACTGATCTTTAATAATCTTCGATGAATTTTTATTATTTTTATAATTTTCTTTGGTTTTGTCCTGAGTTTAAAAGTAGATCCTTATTTTGTCACGTATGGCATTACCAATGCATAGCGGAAGAAAATATAGTTGTCTTTCTATATTGAAAAAAGCAGAGGATGTCGATTTCTCCTCTTAGTATTACAACGACAGAATCAGTTTGTTTTTATCATAGGCTCATAGCCTTGTATTACTTCCTTTGAAATTCTAGTACTATATGAAGAATGTGAGAATGTTTTCATGAGCATGTTTTTTTTTTTGTTCTTGTCTTTTGATAGATCAAAGGTTTCTTTTCTTGCACATCCTTCGCAATGGTATACAAATTTTGTTTGGTCCAGTCTTGCAGTGTGTTTGCTCGATTAATTAGCCTTTGATTCGTAAAAGTAATCTGCATCATAGTATAGAAACGTAATTCGAGGAATCATCAATATCTTAACTTATAAGGTATCTTGAATGTCATAATATTTCAATTTTAGAAGGGGTTATTGGGAGTTAGAATTATAGATAATTGCTTGATTTTATAAGTTAAAAGATTTGTTAAATTTGGAAAGAGTAACGAAGAGTTCTGTATATTTAGGAAATATTGGAAATATTCTTACAATAATGAATTTAAGAATTTTAGGCATACAGATGATATTCTCAAATATTTGTTTAATGAGTTAAATTGTTTAAAATCCAAGACCCAATAACACCAGATTTAATGAAATCATAGAATCTAAAAAACCAAACTTTTTGAATAACAGTAGATTTTGGATAAAATTAAAGAATCATAAAACCAATAACAATAGATTTTACTAAGAATGTCAAAATTCATAAACCAATAATAATAGAATCTGAAAAGTTTAACATTCATTAAATATCCAATTCCCACTAACACCCCTTAAATAATAAAGATCACATATAACACTATTTTAGAACTATACATAGAAACTTTTACAGGGCATTCAAAACCATTAACTCCCAAATTTCTCAATAATGAATCGAGATTCTTATAAACAGATACTCAGTTCGTCATGAAAAGTTGTACAAAATGTCAATGACAAATCAATGAATGGTGAACCTACAAAATCAAAATGAAAGGAGAATGCAAGACGAACCTAGGACTCATCCCCAAACTCCTCATTGAATGCAGGTCTAATGGCTTCCGCAGAAGCTCTGTGGCCACCACCAGTATCACTCATCAAATTCAACCCTTTGTTATCAGGTTCGACGCCATTGAACGGCAATCCCTCCTAACCTGAAACCCCACCAGCATCATTTTCCCTCACACCGTTCTCGTCGTTCGAAACCCTAACTCCTCCGACAGAGGCGAAGCTGTCCGGAACCACCTTGTCCCAGTGAAACCTAGGCCAACATAAAGAGAAAAAATAAACTAACCACTTGACTCATATAAAACATCAGCCCAATGTATAATGTTAGGCCGTAGATCAAATATCGTTGCATCCGATACTCCCCAAGCGAGACTATACGATATTACATTACAGTTGAGCTTGTTAAGCTCACATCATATTCTCCAAAACCTGCATATGTATGGTTAAAAATATCCAATGAACTAATAATCTATCAGCCAAACGAAAAAGAATAAGCTTATCAGCACATTTTCATACCTCTATTTTACTCGAGACATCGTTAAGGGTGACATTAGCTCCAACCTTCACTGCTACTAAAACGGGCAAGGAAGTGCCAGCTCCTAGTTGTAGAACCGATCAACACAAATGTAAGAAACAGTTTGAAAGTCAAAGGTGTACCCAAAAGACTTAAATCTGATTCGTGAGCTCAAACTCCAACACAATAGAGATATCATCTCAAATGTCCTCAAAAACCAAACTACAATCTCTTATATCCCCGTTTCATCTGCTATATCCATATTTCATTAATCAAGACCAGAAATGACAAAAATACCAATGCTGGTTTAATTGGTTTAATTGTGAAAAACAGAAAATGAAAAATAAAATCTCAAATCAAATCTCGAGCTCCACTCGAGCTCTTCCCCTGCGACTCGTTCTCCCTAGTCACTCAGTCGCCTTCAGCAACTCACCTCCAGTCAATTCCACTTCCCTCCGCTGCCGCATTCTGTCGCTGTTGGTTGAAATCAGGTGATGTATTCTTCTCTTTCCTCCAGCTGCATTTTGTAGAAATTAAGTTTATGGCTTTCAATTTGGATTGGATTGAGATTTAATGAATTTTGTCCGCACATTTTTGAATTACCAATGTTTCTGGGTCGATTAGTACTTCAAATTAGTAAAAATGCATTTCGGTGGTTGAATGGGATCGAATTGGTAGTATATTTGCACATGAAATCATTGATTGTAGTTTCGGTGGTTGAGGTTATAGAGGCGGATGATGATGATGATACAACATGTGATGATTGTGTGGAAAATGCTGTAGATACCAGTATTGATAGATTGATTATGGGTGATGAGTATGTTGAGCATCCAACTTATGAGCAATCTAGTCAGTTTATAGAGGCATGGGAAAACGGGTTAGGTATGATTTTGCGGCAAGAATTTGCAAGTAGGAAGAAAATTTTGAGCTGGTGGATAGGGGAGCATTTGTTAAATGCTTTGGTTATGTTATAAAAAAGTCGGATCTTACGCGATGGGTGGTAAAATGTTGTCAACCAAACTGTAAATAAGGTATAAGAGCTGCAAGGATTCCACAAACAGAAATTTTCTCGATTAGAAGGTACACAGATATGCATACATGTTCTTCGGCAAGTCAAAGTACAAGTAACGACAACAGTGAAAGCATTTGCGGAATTTTGAGTATTATGGAGAGATTAATGATTAAGTATGAGGTGATTATGAGATTATT
>OVBB01001432.1:0-14258 GCA_900406415.1 Isatis lusitanica | reverse complement strand
GATGCAGAACACAAAGCAAAACCATAATACACCTCAACAATCAGTCGCAACTTAATCAGCTCATCATACAACGCCACACAATACGTGTTCCAGAATCGAGACACCTGATTTTAAGTATTCGTCGTGTTATTCGAAAAGGACTACCCGCGAGAGGAATAAAAACCAATAAACCAAATTCATTAACGTTCAGGTTTCAAACCCACAACGAATAAAATGCATATATTAATACGAAAAACGATCGGATTTAGTACACAAAAGTATCCAAGATGTGGTCCAGAACATAAAACAAAACTCAAATTTCTAAAACAAGCAGATCTTTTGAGTAGAATACAAAAACCATCGACCGCAATCTCTAACCATTCTGAAACTCATCACCAAGCATCGCTCCATGGTCTAGAAACCTAGCAAAACAAACAAACTTTCCAGATATAAACAATTCATAAACCAAAATATACGCAATGCCCAAATNCGCAATCTCTAACCATTCTGAAACTCATCACCAAGCATCGCTCCATGGTCTAAAAACCTAGCAAAACAAACAAACTTTCCAGATATAAACAATTCATAAACCAAAATATACGCAATGCCCAAATAGAAACTTCCAACAAAAATAAAATACCTAGTCACCATTTCTTTAACTGGGCGAATCGAGGGATTCAGCAGGATCTCGTTTGTGTGAGTGCACGAGACAGATGTCCTACGTACGACACGATTAGAAAGCATAAATATCTAAGCAATGAGATAACGAAACGAACTAATGACACGAAGTCTGGCAACGATACCCGCATAACTGTCTACGACCGCCCATCTTAGCACACACACCACACAACACGATGACCACAGGCGGCATAAGATCGAAAAAAATTCAAGGCATCCGTACCAGACATCTCACACGTAAGCATCGAGTTCCTGAGTACTGGAACAAACGAAAACCCGTTTAGAACACATACACATGCATATAAATGCGTCCAAAACCACGACAGTAAAAGCAGATTCATACCGAACATTTTTTATTTCGAAAGAAAGAACCGAGCTAGCAACATCACTACTGCTACCATGAACAACACCCCATTCATTGATTTTACTGTCGTCCACTACTCGCCCAATAAGATCTCCAAAAAACGAATACGAGCATCAACAGAAAATAACTTTCAGGAGAAAATAAACTTCCACTCTCATAAAGATAAAACAAAATACGAACCTACTAAATAATCATCACCGCGAGTCCCATTAAGGATATCCTCATATTCGATAAAATCGAAAAAATAACATGGATCCAGGTGCAGGATCGACTCCACTCTCGTACAATCGAGAAAACGAATCCTGCAAGGATGCGCAGTCACGCAAGCAGAACCACTCTAATAGAAAACGTCAAAATCATTTATTTTGAACCAGTTATCTTCAACACTACGGGCATCGAAATCGTACTTAAACCCATCCCTTAACGTAGCCTGAATCTTCTGACCCTGCCAAACAATAAACAACTAAACTATTTTACACCATCCGACCTTCTTAAAATAGACATACTTAATACACAAATACTAACCTTTCATCGGCCAACACGAGCTCATTTGTTTTACCAGTTAACGAAGACTCTTGTTTCCAAACACGAATAACTTTAACAAAGATACTATGACATGATACAAATGGCCTAACTTGCGAAACACCAATCATCGAACCATCGAAGGAACCATCACCTACGATCCGCACGCAGTCAGGACTGGAATCGTCGTCCGATATGACCAAATTTCTACGGCGACGACGTTGGTCAGGATCGTAATCGCCATAAGTATCATCAGCCAACTCTTCGTCACATAGAGATTCAACATCAGAAGCACGACATTCGCTCTCGCTGCTGCCACCACCACCATCAGACACTTCATCGTCTACATCCATAGAATCAAACGAACACACATCACTTCTGATATAACCATCACAAGAGACATCACGATCTATATCCATAACATCATATGGATATCCACCGTATCCACTACCATCATCGCTCTTGCCGCTGCTACCATCTGGTACTTCATCATCATCTTCATCGTAGGATCCTCCAACGGATTCCTCGAAAAAATCTCCAGTCCTAAGACCACCATCACGATCATCTTCGACAAACTAATCGCACTTATCTGCTCAGACGAAAGACGAAAAGATTCTTAAAAAAAAAAATACCCAATACTCAACAAAGTATATATATATATAGATATACAGAATCTTAGTGCATAAAACAGAAACAACTTCCACAACAAAACGAACATGTGCCCGACGTAGTCCGTCAATGTAAGTAGAATATATATTGCCGAGGTAAAAAACAAATAACTTAGGAAACATTTAAAAACATAAAACCAACGAAAAGTTACTTAAGAATTTACCATCCAATATCGTATGGCTACCAAAACCGAATCGAACAACGCACAATGATAACTTATATTTTTATTCGGTGAGAATAGCACTTAGTGTAATATCACTCTGCTTTAAATAGAGGATCACTGAACCCTTATTTTTTTTAGTAGATAACTACACACATCTATAAGATTAATCCAGAACATAATTTGCATATATCTCTCGATTTGATACCATTTAAAAAGGGAAATCAATATTACCTAAACAAACAATCTATTTAATTAGACGTCTATCGGTAAGAAATAAACAACTAACTACTGACTAATAACTCTGACTCAGATTCATGCTAATCTATATCGCTGAGCAACGCAATCAGAGCATGCATCTTTATTTTCAGGTCACGGCTCGATAATAGTAACTTGAAACAGAGGTACGGATGTCACGGGTTATTAAAACAGAGAACCAACAAAAAACAGAACACACAATAGTGAACGATAAGAAATCGTGTATTGAGAGTCAGAGCTGAGAGCTGCCACATCTCCACAGAGATATATTTTGACAGATGTCCACAGACCCNATAATAGTAACTTGAAACAGAGGTACGGATGTCACGGGTTATTAAAACAGAGTACCAACAAAAAACAGAACACACAATAGTGAACGATAAGAAATCGTGTATTGAGAGTCGAGAGCTGAGAGCTGCCACATCTCCACAGAGATATATTTTGACAGATGTCCACAGACCTCAATCCAACGTTGTTAAGGGACTCGCGAACCAAAGAACATATTACAGCAAAACCCTATTAAAATTTTAGAGCCCAAGAAACACCAAAATAACCACCTCTTCAAAACTATACCAGAGACGACATTTCATAACTCCAAAATTTTAAACCGGGCAATTTAAACAGCGATTTTTTAAAATGTTAGCTGGATTATCTATAATCATCAGACTGATCTAGGAGTTGAACTGTAACATTTTTTCTGCTTATCGATACCTCTTTCAGAATAACACAACGTATGCTCTTTATCCTTGATCGTCAATTTAACAACAGATCCGCATGATAAACCTATCTATTTTTAACTTCTTTCCGTAACAGATGCATCACGTATTGGTTTATATTTTTCGCTAAGATGCGATTCTTCGGCAACAACAATATAAGGGACCGTAATAAAAGGTTATCTAAGAAAACCAAAAATCGATCGTAACATAGGAAGCCAAAATACAACATTAAGAGAATCCTTCAAATTTCTGGTTAAATCACCACAATCACCACCATCTGGAAACCACACGATACTGAAAAAAATTATAAAAAACCCCACACATGAGTCGACCAAAAACAAATACGGAGTAGCACGTAAACTTAAAACGGCTAAAAATGAACACACGAAAACTTTAACCACAAATTAGACCATGATGCCACAGGACAAAGACAGGATCAAGGCCACGCAAAAGGTATGAAACATATACCCGACATCTAACATCCGAGTCTCATAGAGAAAGGACAAAATAAAAAAATGAACAAAATACAATACAGACCTGTGACCACACGTCTCAAATGGAAACAAATTCTGACCACATGACTTCGGTGGCATACACCTATATCTTTAATACAGACCTGCAATCACCATCACCTATTCTATATTTTCTTTTTTTCGTGCTATTACCTAGGACGACTATGGACAAACCTGATACTGAGCGACGAAGAGGTAACCGTTTCGTCCTTGCGTTTTAATGAAGAAAAACCGTCTCAGCTACTAAAAATGCATATTACCTACAGGGTCATAAAATCGGTGCCACAGCCAATCCACAAGATGTCCAACATTTCCAAGGCGAATGGCGATCACTGGCCGGTTTCAGAGTTTCAGAGTTGATCACTGGCCGGTTTCAGAGNAGATGTCCAACATTTCCAAGGCTGTTTTACGGAAGACGAATGGCGATCACTGGCCGGTTTCAGAGTTGGAATCTCAAGAGGTTACATCAGACCTACAAAGCACACATACGAAATCAGACTCACCAGAACTACATCAGTCCACAATATTTTGCCACTATCGTATAGCATGTTTATAGATCGTGCCAACTGCGACGATATTCTAAACCACAGATTCAACACAAACATACTAAGCGATAAGTTTCACACTAATGCCGAAAACCGCAATACATATGTTTATATCCACCAAGACCAAGGTCACACCAGTCTCATTTCTTAAACACCAGACTTTATAGGAGCTGTTACTTCCGTCGGCAATATACAAAACCAAGGAAATGGGATCGAAGATCCAGAGTCAAACAGGATAACATTCAGTCTAATAGACGAAAAGCAAGCAAAATACTGTCTCTCACTGCGCTCTGTTAGGAAGTACGTATATATACGGAGAATTTTAAACGTGGGACCAGATAACTAACAGATTGTGTTATATCTCGACCGCAGCAACTACGTGATAGACTGCATCGCTTCCGGACTCATTGCTAAAAGGTTCAAAGATGAGTGGACGGACCAGAGCCACGGTGCAGTATGTGTTCTAAGATTGTGGAAGGTCGTCGTGACAACAGGTACAAAACACCTATAAACATACAAAAGCTACACGCATGACATACTACTCAATAACTAATTTAGAATCCCATATTCAAATGATGATCCCGCGAAAATCACAATTGCATCTTCTTTTTACTGTTCCAATTTTATGATCAATCCATGGACCAGAGAAGCAATGGAGTTCCGTTCAAGGTAAATCTAAACGCCTAACAAACCGCAGATTACAACTTTATTAACAGCAACCCATCACCCCACAATGTACTGCAGGTTTATGCGAGACTGTGTTATTGATCCGTAAGAAAGGGGGACTTTGTTTGGATATGGACGAAGCTCGATCTCTGTATTAATTTTAATAATCTCAAACGCAACCGTCCAAATCCATTTTCTATCCATTTTAAAAAAACTTTTACTCTGCTATTCCAACCGCTTTTTTGTGCATATAAAATCGATATCGAATCATAGTTCACCATAGATGGAATAAGATCCATNTGGACGAAGCTCGATCTCTGTATTAATTTTAATAATCTCAAACGCAACCGTCGAAATCCATTTTCTATCCATTTTAAAAAACTTTTACTCTGCTATTCCAACCGTTTTTTTGTGCATATAAAATCGATATCGAATCATAGTTCACCATAGATGGAATAAGATCCACGTAATCAAAGGAGTTTCGACACAAGCGATGGATTTTAACAAGCAGATATTTAACGAAACTGAAGAGAGATAAACAAAGACGAATATAGTATTCATATCGACATAAGATTTAAAATACCTACCAAAACTAAAAAACAAATATAAAAGGACAAAGAAAGAGAGCCAAACAAAATCCGACAACATACACATGCACCCGTGTTTCACTATTCGTTTCAGTTTCTTGTTGTTTCTCTAGTCAACAGAAAACAGAACATCCATATTCAAAGCATCTAAAATGATTCGGAATTTGAAGAGAACGTGAAGTCTAAGATCATCGAAGGTGGGTTCGGCTTCCATTTATATAAAAGTTCGATCAGGCGATAAACAATAAAATTATTAAACCAAGGATACAAAATAATACAATCAAGAAATACCAATCACGCAACTCCGATATATAGTGAGATTAATCTATCTTATTTAAAACTCAGAGAACCGATAGAGACGGAACCAAACAAAACCAAACAATACCGAGATCGGAAAAAAACCCAACTCGTCAATGCAAACACGTAATACACAACTGTCCAAAATACTATTCCAAGCCAAAACAGGAAGATGATTTTTGAACCCATGGCCAAAGAGGAATAAGTACAAGACACATTTCTCACAATATTCAAACTGGTATAAATATAATCAAAAGACGAAGTTCTACGCAATCTTATAAATGGAAATACTTACACTATCATTAGATCACCCAATCAATACGTAACAAAAAATACTGAACAAACATATACATCCTAACCGAAAGGAAACATAACGTATCAAAATTTTATAGAAATCGAACAAACGTGAACGTTGAAGGAAAAAACTAAATAGCCACAAGTACCAACATAAAAATAAACACGACACAAAACACGAGTCTTTAAGAAAAAAAGAACACAAAAAGAAAAATGAAGAGAGAAAACAGAGAAGCAGACAATCGAGATAACTGATCACTTCAGCGCACATGAATCCTGATAATAAGAGAAATAAATTAACCACTACAAAATCGAACGATAACAAAAGATAGACGAAATTCAAGAGACACACACGCTTCCAAACTCCTCCATCAGATGACCGTCCACTAAGAAGTGCTCGACGAAGATCTATCACCAAGAACATCAGATCCTGGTTTATGATTATCCCAAAACCTGAGAACCAAAATAAATGCCAACGATCATCAGTTCGATAAGGTAAGAATCATCAAATAGAGCTTTAACAATATCATCGTTACCTCTTAGAATATCCAATCGCATCCGGAAAATCAGGATACACTTCTAATCTTGAAATGCCACATCTGCTTTTTAAATATCTACCACCTTCAAAACAAACTCATACAACTACTACCTATAAAAAATATAGACGACGATTATACAGAGTCTCTCTAACAATTCCAAAACTAACCAACATCGTTTGTGATAGACCAGTGTGTTAAAGAACATAACACAGCCATATCAGGTTCACTACAAATCATGTTACTGATATCCACCGCTAACGGACCAAAAGCCGAACATCTTAGCATCAACCCCCTATCAAAAATCACCTAAGATTAAGAAAATCAGCCAACCGTAGCAACAATTCTATACGTATAAAGTAAAGTCAATACAGAGCAACCATCTACTTGTCATCCTTCAGCGTGAAATCCAAAAGGGCTATCTTATTCCCTGATATATCTCTCTCGTCATCTACAGTTTTCAAATCGTCCATAGCCACCATAAACCCCAACGTGTCTGAAAAAGAAACATCATATCACAACCCCAATAGCAAACGCACAAAATATCAAATTTTTAGAGCAAGCATAGAACACAGCAAAAAAAATACTATACTTGTGGGAAAATTAAGCTCCGGATCTTCACCGAGAATCTCTTCGAAAGGTTCGAAGCCAATACCTTCATCGGTTCCTACTGGATCCACATCGAAAACACCAGTGTTTTTGCATATTTTAATAGCGTAGCCATTCCCTACGTTTGGATACTCTCTGTTATCATCAAAAACAACAAAATTACTGAAGATCTTCCACTGCCCTTCCGGGATCGTTCGATAGCAGAAATCAATCTGTTGGCGATGGTAGACGTATCCTTGAATATACTCTCCCTGAAAATACAGTAAAACACCTTGGTAGGCGATAACCATTACTAATACAGAACGACATAACCATTCGCACAAAAGATTCAACAAAAGATACATGTTCATTCATAAGCAAAAACTCCAGCGAACAGTGCCGTCCAGCAACCTTTTCAAACCATTTCCTCATGATTTTCACTTTTATAACCTAATCCGTTTTATCTGTGTGCAAGTACGACACAAGATCGTAACCAGCCATAGAAGGAAGAAGATATTCGAGAGCAGATGCCGTTTTGATTAGAGTAGAGATAAGAGACGACGAAGGTGAAGAAAGACAGAGGACTACTTGATGAGTATTTTGACAATAAAAACACAAAATGACGCATAAGAAAGCAAGTCAGTAAAGACTGTATACCTCGTGACTAACCATGCGAAGACTGTATACCTCGTGATTAACTAAAAATTTTCTCGTTGTTTACGTTTCAATTCTCGAAAAACAACGCGGCACACTAAACGCTTTCCGAAACAACAGCTCATCACCAGATCATGTACGCGGTTAGGAGCACCAGTGAAGTGTCCTTGAGTGATTTAAATATACTAAGCACAAATACTAAACTACAAATACCAAGAGAGACAGTTAAAACCCTGACGGATGCAATTTTTTAAAAAAAAAAAAAAAAAAAAAACCAATGTAACAAAAAAAGTAAAAAAGATACAGACCATAAAATACCAGTATATGTATACGGGTATTTATACTATCTGGAAAAAATCAGATCAGATACAAAACGACGAAGAGAAAAAGGGTCAAAGCAACCACGACAACTTTACACATCCAAACTATTCACCCCGTATTTCAATAAAAAATCAATTTTTTATTATAATTCCGCCAATCAAGATATCTAAGCTAGTCTCATGATAATTCAAAAAAAAAAAAATATAAAACCAAGTGCACATGAGAATATAACTTCAAATAACCAATCATACAATTCGATATATATCGAAACTCGTATCTATGTTATCTAGAAAAATAAACAAGCGATAGCATAATCAGTTTCAGAAACAAACCGAGAGTACAAAAATTATTATAGCTATGCCTGCCAAATCTCATCGAGTCTAATTATAATTAAATTAATTTATTTTTATCGGAAAAATTCACAGTCGTCTGATGTACGAAGAATAGAACCGAATTGAACAACAAATTAGGCTAGACCATACTATCTATTCCACTCCCCACCCTCAGCCACCACAAAATACACAAAACAATAATAATACATGCGCAGATAAAATATTGTTTTCATTAACATGAGCGCCAAAGGCAGCGAATGTATCGAAAACGGACAAGGCATAGTTAAAAATAAAGAAACAAAATGCAAGATCTATAGATAAACCATTAAAAGCAAATCAAGCTAGTTTTCCCAAAGGTATTCATCAATCCTTAGTATCTGGAGACATGATGACTCCAAAAGAACAGTAGAAGTTTGCTTCGGGAGTAAGCCAAAAACAACGGTCACAGAGACTGAGATGTTTTTCCTCGTATCGACACCACAGATCCCGTACTCCATTAGATCCGAAATCTGTGCAGGTACACCCACTAATCAACGGGTAAGCAAAATCCAAAACACTCCCCATTTCGAAGCCATCGTAGTCAACACGTTAAACGAACCAAGAAGATGGTAATCGACATATGTACTAATATGATGCACAGACTCTCTGCTTATCATAGAAGAACAAGCATGATCGCTAAAGAACGCCTTACGAATCATAATATAAGTATACAGAGCAATTTCGCAGCCCCCGTCAACCGCCAGTTTGATCCAGTGAAGTCTTGAGTGCCTTTGATATAGATCGGCGACAGATTTCCGCTCTGGTAACACTTCTCTATAAACAAGGCACCACGCCTCAACTGATCATATGTACATCGCAGCAAATCAACAGACGCGTAGACAATCGGCAACTCGCAAACCGCTCTAAGTGTCTTGCACGTTCGCATCAGATGCATAGTATCACCCAAAGACTCTTTGCAAACTCGACGGACCACAAACTCATGCAAATTGGTCGGCAGAGAAAGAAACATCGATTTTTCCATACCAGTAAAAGGATTGTCCCAAAGTGCACAAACCAGTTTTGCGCCAAACCAATATATAATGCACACAGGTACGTATATCTAACATTTTTTTAGGTACAGATAAACACGAAAATACTACAGGAATATACAATGCATGGATATTTAATTTACATATACCAGAAGATATAAATATACTATACAGATAAACATCAAACGTAAAGAATCAATATTCTAACCTAAGTATGGGTCGATCATGCTATAAATAAAATTGGGTATAGAGCAAATAAAAAAAATAATGTATAAAGATGGTGTATAACCAAAAAGCTAATCTAGTTACACGTATAGTGACCGGTTTCGAAATGCGATTATATTTAAAGGACAGCCCATGTATCAACGCATAATCTGGTAAAACGGTCTAACATGGTTCATATACACTGCCTCGTACAAAGAAAATATGATTTGGTTGAAACATAAAAATACTGACCAATTTTATAATTATTTTTCCTGCACCGTGTCGATGATATTATTATATTCGAGTATCGGAATGTCCATGTAATATTAGTAACATATGAACCATGCACAAGCCGACATTGAAAGAGCACAATAGAACACAACATTACGATCACAAAAAAATAACATGTAAAGAATAAAACAGTATGACATTTAACCAGCTGCAAGATACAGCGAACTTCTGCATAAAATAATCATAAAATCTTAAAAAAAAGAATAAAAAAAACACAAAATAAATAGACCATCGGAGGCAAACCTACCTAGATTACTAAATCCAATTCCTAGTATCCGGAAATCTTACAACACCAAAAAAATAATGAAAATTTGTTAATTGACTCAACCAAAAACAAGGATCGCAAAGACGGTGGTGTTTCTCGTCGTACTGGCACCACAAACCCCCAAATCCATAAGCACTGAGATCGGTACACGAACATGCAGTAATCATGGGGAGGGCATATCCTAAAAACGCGATCGTCCGTGGAGCCATCACGAACACCAGATCAGTCCAACCCATCCGAGCAAGCACGGGATCCGCTCTAATATGCAGGGCGGACGCTCTACTGATCATAGCCGGGCAGGCATGATCGCCAGAGAAAGCCATACGAATCATAACATAGGTATAAAGAGCGAACTCACACCTCATGTCAGCAGCCAACTTAATCTGACGAAGTCCTTCGACCGGTCCTCCATGCAAGAAATATTCTTGTGGCCCTTTGATATAGATAGTTGACGGATTCATGCTCCGGTAACACTTTGTCATAAACAAAAGACCATGTCTCAGCTGACGATTCGTAAAACGAATCAGATCAACATATCGGTAAACACTCGACAACCGGCAAATTACGTTAAGCTCTCTGCACGTCTGCGTCAGATGCACATAATCTATCAATGACTCTTTGCCAACCCGACGGACCACACACTCTTGCAGCTCTATCGGCAAAGAAAGCAGCATCAATTTTACCGTACGAACAAAGAAACGTCTGAAACCTCTAAATTAGGGCTAACCACAAGACTAATATATAAAGGACATAGATTCGTAGTGTTCTATATCCCTTGCCCAATCCACTCCGATTGGAATTGGCTAAGCGGGGAGCATACAGATTCCACTGACCAGTAAAAAGTGGGCCTAATCCTTGTATATCAATCGAGATACCTGAATGCGGTATTAACTCTTTCTAAGGATAGATATACACACAAAAAACCGATAATATACAATGCATCAATATCTACACATATAAAAAGATCTTAATATATCAAATTATTTTTTTTCTGTGTAATATATCATATAGATAAAACTAACACAATTATCATATACATATCCATTCAAATTATCACTAAAAATACAAAATAGTAAGAGTTCGTTTGGGTTGTATGTGCGATAGAAAACAAAAATAACTGCTCACAAATGGGGCCTTTTCAACTCAGTCCACACAAGATAAAGCTCAGACTCGTAGCTGAAAGATATTCTCCTATATCGTGTTTTCGGTTCGAATAAAGGTGGACGAAGAATAATTAGATCAATACGAAACACACCAGATACATATAACTTACACAAAGAGACTTTTTATTAAAATAAATACACATTACAACCATCGGTCCAACGTTTAACAAAGAAAGTCATTTAAAAGGGTAGAAAGAACAGGAGAACGTAGTTTAACATGCATCACATAAACAGAGCACACAAGAGCAGAACACAGATCAGTCCATGGACACATCACGCACTACATGCACCACATCAGTTTCCAAGAAACCTGCAAAACAAGACCACTCGTACACCTGATGCACATCTTTTACAACAAACGATAAGCATCGCACATAATCAGCCAAACAGTTTACCTGTGGAGAAAATCGCAAGCATCTTCATTGACTGGATTGAGAATGAAATCCGAAATGGTAGTAGAAGAGAGAACAACAGTGTTCTTATCCACACCTATCGAGAAAACAAAAATGCATCAGAGGACAATTAAACCGAGACAACGCAACAATTAAGGTGCACGCATGAAACGAAAACCTCTGCCATCAGCAACACTCCAAAACCTGAGAGCGCACATCACGGGTATTGTTTCGATGCTCTTGACTTGATCATAAAAATATTTTGCCAAACATCCACGGACAATGCACCGCAGGGCAATATTCCTCCTATAATTATCAAACCGATAAACGGATCACAAAACGCTCACACTATCTAACAAAACCGAATAGAACTCAAAATCAACAACCTAGATAAATCTTACTCATCGTTCATCAACTCGAACCGAAGATTATATTCAACTGAACCATTTTCGTACGTCCACGTCCCCAGTTCACCCACACGGTGAATAACACCGATAACATCTACACACACACCAAACGAAGCAGTGTGTCAATCCTAGCCATTAAGATACACAGCATTCACGCAAACGAACACCGAACACTCGAAAGAAAAGAGAGCGAAAAAACACAAACCTATGAGGAACAGAGGATCCATCGCGCGATCGACGATGTCAAAAAACCTCATGCACTGAAGAAAACAACCATCGATAATGGGATCAACAGGCGTCACGATGGTAGAAGACAGGAACTCGATTTTCATAGGAGCAGACGTGGGTCTTGGACCATAAGTTGTATCCTCTTTGAGATTTAAACCCCAGAAAATTCTCCATCCTCCCTCTCTAAGAAGAGACCAAAACTTTGGAACATCCCGAGGAAGAACGGAAACAAAAGCGCANCCCCAGAAAATTCTCCATCCTCCCTCTCTAAGAAGAGACCAAAACTTTGGAAAATCCCGAGGAAGAACGGAAACAAAAGCGCAAGCACGCTACAAGCAACAAACCACGAACAAAACAATAATGCATGTCACCAAACACGCGAGTAAACTCTGTCTAATAAACGACGACAGAATGAGCAGTGAACGTAACTATCGAACCGATTATCAAAGAACGAACACTGAACGAAGATGGTTTACCTTCTCATCAGACACAATCATCTCCAAAGACTCNAACACGGAACGAAGATGGTTTACCTTCTCATCAGACACAATCATCTCCAAAGACTGACCGAACATCGTATCCGTATTCCAAAGTCGAAGTATCTTGACTCTGATCTTCCACCCGGTTTTGTATGGACGGCGTTCATAGATGAAATCATCGATAGAATCAAATTGCTCCATCTCTTTTTTCTTTAGATGAATACGAACGTGGTGCTAAAAAAGATGAACATGAACGTGGAGATGCAAGAGAAAAAGAGCCAAATATATAGAAGAGAAGCTTCAAAAGACGTGTCATTTGGAACAAAAAGGACGGTAATAAATTACACAGTATTCAAATAGATTCTCAGATACTTAAAAATGTATATGATATATATATTATTACCTAGCCAATAATATCGCAAACGGATATATATTATTATTACCTAGATAATAAAATCGCAAACGGATAAACCATACACTAAATCAGAATCTGATTTTAAAAAAAAATATGAGGACACACTAACAGGAGATATGTTTTAACACTAACAGCAGATACGTTTTAAACGGTTCAAGACTGTAATTATATTAGCCAATACAATATTCTAGACCAAAATACTATATCCTATCAACAACCGAACTGCTTAATATCGCTCGCAAAACTATACAAAACCTTAAAATCTACTTTTAAACCTATATATATCCGCAACCGAATAAAAACTTTGCACCTACTGACCAGAAACCAGACCAAGATAAGGTACCAAGGCCGAAGACATGAAAAACGATCACACCCAAAAAACGGAGACACTACCATTCCATCTATCTAACAAACAAACGATAATCTATGCCGCGAACGAAAATCATACTCAAAGGAACTTAACAACCAGATTCTCTGCTTGGATGGAGTGTAACGGATTATCCCGGAAGCTCGTGAACTGCTCTACACTGATTTCCCAACAAAGTGGACATGACACCAAGGAATAAAGGCGTGGCGACCACGTCAAAGGAAGACAAACAAAAATTTCTGGATTCCGAGCATCTCACCTGAAGCAGGGGAGGCATACTACCTAAGGCATTTACTCGATGTCGTAAGAGGTCCAAAAAGTTTCAAGGATATTAGAACCAT
>OVBB01001431.1:0-14262 GCA_900406415.1 Isatis lusitanica | reverse complement strand
CTATTCTCGCGGGGTCGTAAAGTATGATCCCTTAACAAAGTCTCTAGATTTTGTTTTCGCACATCCTCTCTCCAGCAGTAAAGCAACTTACTTTCAGAGTTTGATCTCTCATATCTAAAAGCTTACTCAATTACTACTTTGATGTGTTTGGGAGCATGAAAGAAACAGAGCATTTTGGTTTCCTAATGAATTGGTTATAAAGTTTATTTCATTTTGTTTTCCTAGACAATTGGTTATAAAGTTTCTTTTATATATTTTTCTAGACAATTGGTTGTATAATGCATCTAAGATAAGAGATGCAAATATATATGTGGCTGGCTATATTAATTGTCTATGTAATATGCTCAAATTTACCATTTGAACTACTCTCTCAAATTAAGAGATCAGTTGCAGTATTTAGGGATCGATTTCCACAGAGACTCAAGATCATACAATATATTTTAGTATTCGAATTAAGCTAAACAAGAATGATTGTAAATTAAATGACAACAAAGCAGTAAAATCGGTTGCAAATCAAATGGGAGAAACTTCAGGCTCAGAGAATTCTCATGAAATCAGGAATGCAAGCTAATCAGTCAATCAGGATTGTGCTATGTTCTAGAACTCGAAACACAATGATAAAGTGAACCAGATGTCGTTGCGAAAACTATTTATGTCTAAAACCTAGAAAACCAAATTTCTTTGTGAGTTCTAAAGTATAAACATGCAATAATCTCAGGTTCGATAAGTTCACAAAATCCCTAAATCAAATTCCTTTGCAGATAGATATTTTGCTCATCTAAGCTTCTTTCTAGCTAATTAACCAACTTTCGTTGCGAGAATCAACCTATGATCAATAATTTAGCTCGTCAGTTCAGATCAAGCATTAATCACAACCTAGATGAAGGACTAGTGTTCCAAAATCTTTAACTAACCAAACAACTTAATAATCCATGAAATCCCTAATGAGAAACCCTAAACCTAACTAGCAAACTACTCAGAGATTGCATAAAAGAGATAAAAATAGAGATTGAAGGAGTTCTGACTCTTCTTTTAATAAGTCTGAATTCTTCTCTCCAAAACTCTAGCTTCGAATAATAGATTGGTCTAAACAATGACCTTAAAAACCCATAAAAATAGTCTAAAAATATGGAAAACACGTTTGACACTTATTTGTAAATATTAGGAGCTTCAGAGATCTGTTTGCAACTCTGCAAAGCCGGGAAAACGCATATGAAAATTGCCGTCAGGAATTAGTGTCCACCGACACTAGAGGTGGTGTCAATCGACACCATCTCTAAAATTTGGCTCCGAGTTGCATTCTTCAGCACAACTTCTTACTTAACTCCAAAATGATCCATAATCTCCAAATAAGCTCCAAACGTACCTAAACCTGCAAATGACTCTAAAAGACTCCAAAACACTAAAAAGACTCTATATATACAACTTATATCATGGCTAAAAACACTAAAAACCATGATATATCACTATACAAAATCGTAAGTTTTCATGTATACAGATACATATCTACACTACACAGCATCCCATGTTATTCAATTATATCCCTTGATTACACCCTCCCAACTGGAGCAAGCCTAGCCGAAAACAACCGCCTTTCCCTTTCAGTCAGTTTAGAAACACCGTTTGTATGAGTCTAGAAAAAAATTTAACTGTTTTTTCCTCACCAGCCAAAGAGGAAATCTTTAGCTCTTTGAGTTGCAATGTCATCGTCCTTGGAGTCTGTATAAGGAGTTAACCCGAAAGCAAATATGCTAAGGCCTATGGATCCTCTCTGCTTACTCTGCACCATCATATTATGTTCACAACTCAATAGAATTTTTAAGAGTTTAGGGTTTTAAGATTGGAAACTAGATTTTTATGTACCTTATACTTGAGTTTATACAGTTTTGAGGCAGAGGCATGAACTAACAACATGTTATGGCCTGCAAGATATGGTTCAGTAGAAGAATTTCCGGTAGAGAAATTGGTGAATGGGGTAGGACTTAGGAGAACAATGTCCCGGCAGCGCGAATCCTTCGCTGTAAGAAGCAATAGCAAATATTGTGGCTTCATTGATTGTAGTCCATAGCTTCACATCATCCCCGAACTCTCTGAAGCATGCATCAGCATAAGCGGTGAAGTCTTCTCTGCAACAACAATATTCTTTCTTAAATTTATCTCAAAACTATACAATATAATTAAGACTCCTTTTATTATGTTTTGAGGTTTATCATGTTTTGTATTTTATCTATTTGCTGTTCATTTATTTAGTATTTATCTTGAATTTAGTATTACATATGGTTTAATTTTGGATTATTATTTGTTAATAAGACTTCTGTATTATTTGCAATCTTATGTTGTAATATCTAGAATTTATAAGATTGGAAATTTTATATAGTGAAACGATTATAATTTGCTACTATTTTTATCTACAAATTTATATGATTATAGTTTTTATTTAATATATATGAAAATAAAAATAGAAAACTAAGTAAATGTATATAAAAGTATGTATAACTAAATGATAACATTAGTTTTTTTCTTATGAAACCTCTTAAACTGTATCTCTCACATTATTGTATAGATCTAACTTTCTTTTTTTAATTTAGTGGATACAAACACAACTTGTTGACATATATACATGTACAATATATTGATGTTATAACTGTCTAAATCTAATAATTGCATGCTTTCACTTAATCTTTCTTGAATCTGGTGTGGTTAATACTCCTTTTTAGTAGTTAAAGTATTTTTTATTGAATTTGATTCCGCATCAACTACTTTAAGAAAATAGTAAAGGATATTGGAGAGTCATAAACAAAAGGTGTGTATCTCTTAGAGGTACGTTTCTTAATTTTTGTATGTTGCTTCTTTACTATCCTTATCTGTCTAATCATGCACAAAAGTCTTTGTCTTTGTTTTTGTTTTGGAAACTCCAAAATCGGATTCTCATGCTGCTTGATGGTTATGATCGGAAAAATTATTCAGAAAGGTCGAAAGGCGGCATAGCGATGGATTACTTCAGAGATCTGTTTATGAGCTCCAATCCATCTGATCTAGAGACAGTTTTCGACGGGTTTTTTCCTCGTGTTACTGCTGAAATGAATAAGCTGCTGACATCTCATGTCTCTCCTGAAGAGGTTAAATCCGCTGCTTTCTCTGTTAAAGGGAAGAGTGCGCGTAGAGAGGATGGCTTAACTGGTTTCTTCTACCGAAAATGCTGGGATACTGTTGGACCATCAATCATCTCCGAGGTCTCCAGTTTTTTTGCATCTGCATCTCTCCCACAAGGTTGGAATCACACGCAATTTAGTCTGTTGCCAAAAATTATGCGTCCTTGTCGTATGAAAGACTTAAGACCAATTAGTCTCTGCTCTGTCCATTACAAAATTTTCTCGAAGATCTTGTATTCTCGACTGAAGCGAATCCTTCTTGATATTATCTCTGATACTCAGGGAGCCTTTGTCTCAGGTCGCTTAATCTCAGAAAATATATTGATAGTCCATGAAAGGGTACATGCTCTTCGTACAACAAACTCGGTGGCTGAAGGATTTATGGCCATCAAAACAGATATGTCTAAGGCCTTTGATAGAGTGGAATGGAACTTTCTGAAGATTCTCATGGAAAAGATGGGCTTTAACAAAACCTGGGTAAGATGGATCATGTCATGTGTGAACTCGGTAACATACTATGTGCTCTTGAATGGAAGTTCTCATGGATTCATCAAGCCTGAACGAGGAATCAGGCAAGGTGACCCACTGTCACCCTTCCTGTTTATTCTCGTTGCAGAAGGTCTAGTAAATTGTCTCAACCAGGCGGAAAGAAAAGGCAAAATCTCGGGTATTCAGATCGCCCCCGCGGCTCCGACAGTACATCATCTGTTGTTTGCCGACGACAGTCTCCTTATGTGTCGTGCTTCTGGGACAGATTCAGCTGAAATCTCCCTCTGTCTGAAGTTGTATGAAGAAGCGTCTGGGCAAGAGATAAATAAACAAAAGTCTTCGATTATCTTCGGCTCGAGAGTTCCAGCGGTTCTTCGAAATGACATTAAAGCCATCCTTGCTATTACTCAGGAAGGGGGAGAAGGGTCTTATCTTGGACTGCCTGAATGTTTCAGTTGCTCTAAGCGCAAGCTCTTAAGTTTTCTTCGGGAAAAGCTCCAAGGCAGACTTAATGGTTGGTTTTCTAAAGCTCTCTCTCAGGGTGGTAAGGAAGTTCTCCTTAAATCCATTGGTCTAGGTCTGCCGGTTTTTGCGACGTCTTGTTTTAGATTGCCTAAAGATGTCTGATCTAAACTCACCAGTGCAATGACTGAGTTTTGGTGGAGTAATGGGAATCAAAGGAAAAAGCTACCATGGGTTGCTTGGAGTAAACTCTGTAAATCGAAAGACCTTGGTGGGTTAGGCTTTAAAGAAATTGCACGCTTCAACCAATCTCTCCTTGATAAGCAAGCATGGCGTCTCTGGCGACAATCGGACTCCCTGTTGGCTCGTATCCTGAAACAACGCTACTACAAGAATTGCTCCTTCCTTGACAGTTCAGCTGGTACCCGTCCCTCTTATTCTTGGCAAAACATCCTCCACTGTCGGGAGCTCATGCAAAAAGGCTTGGTGGTTTCTACTGGCAATGGTTTGGACACAAAAGTCTGGTTGGAAAACGGGATATTGGACACCGTCCCTCGTGCTCCTAATTACGTGTCGGGTTCGAATGTGGATTTGTCTCTCAAAGTCTACGACCTCATTGATCATAACCGTGGTTCTTGGAATGTGGATGCTGTTCGAAGGGTCATCGCTCATGAGGACATAGATTTGATCCTGAACACGAGGCTCTCATTACACTCTCGTGATACTTTTAAATGGTTCTCTACACCCGACGGGGTGTACAGCTCTAAAAGTGGGTATGCGCTACTTGAAGCAACCAGGGATTTGGAGCAACTTCCGGTTCTGAATCTGCACCCGGTGGAGAAGTTTCTTTGGTCGGATCTGTGGAAATCTAAAACACCCCCTAAGCTTCGTCATTTCTTGTGGAAGCTCTTCGCTGGAGTTGTGTGATATGTTATGATTTTGACCCATACTAATCTTAGTATCTAATAGTTTTCTAGAGTTTTTGAGTAGATTTCAGGTGATTTTAGATAGCTACGGTGCTGATATTGGAGTTTGGAGCAGTTGAAGCCTTAGGAGCAGAAAAGAACCAGAATTAGAGAAAAGAAGACAAATCTCATGAAGAACTACCAACTCCAATCAGGCGATCCCCAGCTCCCAATTTCGGCCACCAGCGAGCACCCGCTCGCGCCTCCGAGAGAAAAATAAAGAAGGTCCATCTGACCTAATCCTTATCACGAGAAGAAGGGAGGCAGCCGCCAAAAGTCATCCGATTATATATACTACTTTTAGTTTTAGGTTTTCAGTATCTTTACTTTTGGTTTTAGCTTAAAAACATCTTATAGCTTTCTACTTGTAAGGGAGAAGATCTCTATTACATTCTGAGAAGATTTCTGAACTCTAGTACTTCTATTTTTAATATCGATACAGTCTTTCCACTCAATTGCTTTGTTTCTTTCTTCTTTACTTATGTCTGAGTATATCTCTTAGTTAGGTTAAGGTTTTCAAATGAATTCATGAGCTAAAGGATTAAGCACAAATAGGTTATCAAATCGATTGTCTTTACCTTTGTTGGAATTATTGCTTGAATCGATTTGGCCATTCTGTTCATGATATTAGGTTTAATCTAGACATCGAGAGTTGCTAGATTGCTAGAAGAAACATTGGTGAGAAATTTATTCTATACATACGAGAGTAGATGTGTAGGAGATTTGTGAACAAATCAAACCTAATCTTTTTGCCTACAATTTTAGAACCAACAAGAGTTAGGATTTCTAGGCCGTTAGACAAAGTTATTGATTCCACAAGACTGGATTAATATTATCTCTATGTTTGAGTTCTAGACTTGTGCTTATTCATTGCCTGAATAGTTGTTTGATCCGTTGCTCTGAATTACCTGTGAATTGCCTTGACCTAACGCTTGCTTTATTATTATTACAGCCGATTTTGTTTGATACTTGCTAATCACGATATCGAACCAATCCATATTGATTTATCTTAGCTTCTTATTTAGTTCATTAAACCATAATGTAAGCTTGATCTTCGTGGGATCGACCCCTACATACTACTTTGTTTGCTGTGCACTTGCAGTAGGAAATTAAGGTTTAAAACCTGTGTTTCAGGTTTTTGGCGCCGTTGCCGGGGACCAAATTCTTACCTTTGGTTTACGGCTAAATCATTAGACTGAGAACCCTACTAAACTCGTTTTCGATTTTTCTTCTTCTCTGCGTTTCAGCCTTTCAGGTGTATGACCAGGAGTACAAGGAGCAGAAACAACGACGATCTAGTCAACTTATCTAACGACGAACTAGCTCGACGAGAACGAGAGAACAGGCAGAGACGCAACACCCTTGTTCCGGAACCAGACACAACCGACACCGCCTCTACAGAGATGGGCGATCAAATCGATATGGCAGTTTAGCTGCAGAACCTTCAGACAGCCATGGAGCAGCTGTATTTGCAACAAGAGCGGCAGCTCGTGCAACAACCGGTTTTAGGAGACAAAGACGCAGCACACGCCTACTATCAGGACCGATCCGCGATTGTTACTCCGGCTATTCAGAGGCAAGACTACAAGATCAAACCTCAGATGATTGCACTCGTGAAGCAGCATCTCTTACATGGTCTGCCTGCCGAGATCCCTATGGATCACGTAGAGAACTTTGAGGAAATCTGTAGCACAACCGGCTCCAATAGTGTGCCTCCTGATTTATTAAAGTGCAAGCTTTTCCTCTTTTCTCTTGCGGGGAAAGCATCACGGTGGTTGAAGTCTTTACCACCAGGCTTTTTGGCGACTTGGGCTGACGCTAGATCAGCTTTCCTGGATAAATTCTACACCAAGTCCAAAACCGCAGCTTTGAGGAACAAGATATCCTCATTCGAGCAGCTCTCTGGCGAGACCTTTAACGAGGCATGCGAGCGGTTCAAGGAATACAAACGCGAATGCCCTCACCTTGGGTTTAGCGACGAGCAGCTGCTCAGCACCTTCTACGATGGAGTAGAATGGGACTACATAAACACTCTTAATGCAGCCAGTAATGGAGACTTCTACACAAAGTCGAAAGAGTGAGCTCTAGAGCTGATCGAAAACCTTGCCGCAAGCTCCAGCAACAAGAGTCCAGAGTATGACATGAAAAAGGTCAACAGTGTAGAATCCAAGAAAATTGATGAGCTCACGGCCAAGGTAAACCTTTTGTTAAAGGGGAACCAGAAATCGGTCCACTTTGTTGATGAGAATGGCGCAACACCTCTCACTCAACTCTTTGAGGAAGAAACCGGTTCTGATGAGATGGAAGTAAACTACGTGAGCGGCCAAGGATTTGGACAGAACCGCGGTTTCAACGTTCAGGGTTTCAATACTCATCCTAATCTGTCTTACAGGAGCACCAATGTGGAGAATCCTCAAGATCAAGTCTATCCTAAACAAGGAAATCAACCCCATATGGGTTTCCAAAGAGGTTACTCCAACAACAACCAAAGTCAGAAAAGGCCGTTCGTCCCTAATTTGAACCGTTTTCAAGGAGGTAACCAACCAAGGCAACCATACAACAACTCGCAACCTCAGTCGTTTCCAAACCCGCCACCTACTCCTTCAGCAACCGGCTCCCAAGACGAGCTGAAGAACATGATGCAACAACTAATGGCTAGTCATCAGTTGGCAGCTGCTGAGATCAACTCTAAGGTCGACACAATGTATGTTGATCTTAATGGGAAGTATGAAGCCGTGTGGACTCACATGAAGCAGCTCGATGTTCAGATTGCACAAACCGTTGAGTCAATTAAAAGGATGCCATGCACTCTTCCCGAAAAGGTTGAGACGCCAAGGAAAGAATTTGTCAACGCCATCGAACTGCGAAGCGGAAAGACACTGCACTCGGCAAAAGGAAAGGAACCACCCTCATAGCCATCAGAGTAACCGTGAAAAGGTAACTCAAGCAACCTCGAGGCACACGCTGGAATGTCATCTTCTCCTTTCGACATTCTGGAGGATGACACGGCGGAGCACCCTGACGGCTCATCAGAGCACATGCTCGGTCATGATACACCTTCCACCTTTACACCAAAATCCGCATCGATTCCAGAAAGGGTGTACAAGCCTAAGGTTCCTTATCTTGTGGCACCTAAGAAGTCTCGTAAGGAATTGGAGGATGCTAAGTGCAGAGAGATGCTCAGGGACCTGACCGTGAAGTTGCCTCTCGCGGATGCCGTTCAGATGATACCGGCTCTCAAACGGTAAACGAAAACCCTAGTCTCTGGTAAAGTCGCTGAGGAAGAGAAAGTGATGATAGTATCGAAGAAATGTAGTGCTGTTCAGCAGAACAAGGTGCTAAGAAAAGAGGTGATCATGGGCGATTTGTCCTATTTGTCATGATCGGCCCTATGACTTTCGCATGCTCTCTATGCGATCTTGGTTCCAGCGTGAACCTCATGCCTTATTCAGTGGCTAAGCGTTTAGGCTTCACTAAGTTTAAACCCACACGAATTTCGTTGGTCTTTGCTGATAGGTCCACTAAGTTACCCAAGGGCGTTTTGGAAGATCTACATGTGCGGATTGGAGATACTTTGATACCTGTTGACTTCGTGGTATTGGAGTTCGAGGAACAACCAAAAGATCCCCACATCCTTGGCCGACCATTCCTATGCACAGCTGGTGCACTTATTGATGTTCGGAATGGGGTGATTGATCTTCAGTTGGGTGATATGGTGATGACCTTCGAAATGAATAAGCTGCAGAAGAAACCTATGCTGGATGGACAGACTTTCACTGTGGAATGCACGGATGATGTTTTCGATGAGGCAGCTGAAGAACTTCTTTGCCCAGACCCCCTCGAAACCGCCTTAACTCTAGCCGAAAGAGAATATGGTTTTTTAAACGAGGATGCAGATAGTTTGGCCAAAATGCTAGATTCAAGTTGGAGGATAGAGAAGATGGTAGCCTACACGAGTCTAGAGGATGAGGAAGATTCGGCAGCAACAGAGGGAGCACCTGCTAGGATTCTGTGAGCACCTGCTCCGCCCCTTGACCCAATCGACAGCCCCTGGAGCGAGTTGAAAGCTCCTAAATTGGAGCTTAAAACCCTACCAGCCGGGCTTAGGTATGCTTTCCTTGGAACAAACTCTATTTATCACGTGATGTGAATGCCGATTTGAACAATGTGGAAGTAACTTTGCTCTTATGTGAACTTCAAAAGTATAGAAAGGCAATAGGTTACTCACTTGCGGACATTCCTGGAATCTCACCTGATCTTTGCATGCATAGAATACATCTAGAAGATGAATCGATGAGTTCTGTAGAACATCAAAGGAGGTTAAACCTGAATCAAAAGATGTTGTAAAGAAGGAGAGATAATGAAACTTCTAGAAGCTGGGGTAATTTATGTTATTTCTTATAGTACTTGGGTTAGTCCTGTTCATGTAGTCCCTAAGAAAGGGGGAATCACTGTCATTAAAAACGATATAGACGAATTGATACCAACTAGGACTGTAACCGGCCATAGAATGTGCATAGATTATCACAAGCTTAATGCTGTAATTCGCAAGGATCACTTTCCTCTCCCTTTTATTGATCAGATGCTTGAAAGACTCGCTAACCACCCTTATTATTGCTTCTTAGACGGTTATTCAGGTTTCTTCCAGAATCATATTCATCCGGACGATCAGGAAAAAACGACAATCACTTGTCCCTATGGCACGTTCGCTTACCGGCGCATGCCATTCGGCTTGTGTAATGCCCAGCAACTTTCCAGCGATGCATGATGTCCATCTTCACTGACCTAATCGAAGACATCATGGAGGTGTTCATGGACGACTTCTCGGTATATGGAGACTCTTTCTCTGACTGTTTGTCTAATCTATGCAGGGTACTTAAGCGATGTGAGGATAAGCATCTTGTTCTGAACTGGGAGAAATGCTACTTCATGGTCAGGAACGGAATTGTACTGGGACATTGTATATCCGAGGATGGCATTGAGGTTGACAAAGCTAAGATCGAAGTCATGATAACTTGCAGCCACCTACAACAGTCAAAGGAATCCACAGTCTCTTAGGTCATGCTGGTTTCTACAGGCGCTTCATCAAATATTTCTCCAAAATCGCTAGGCCTCTTATGCGCCTGCTCTATAAGGAAGTGAAGTTCAAGTTTGATAATTCATGCCTCGAAGCTTTCCACACGATCAAAGGAGCCCTCATCAGTGCATCCATTGTGCAACTACCGGATTGGAGCCTACCTTTCGAAATGATGACAGATGCTAGTGATTATGCCGTTGGTGCAGTTCTCGGCCAGAGGAAAGACAAAAAGCTTTATGTCATTTACTATGCTAGCCGAACTCTGGATGAAGCTCAATGCAAGTATGCAACAACCGAGAAGGAAATCTTAGTTGTTGTCTTTGCTTTTGAGAAGTTCTGATCTTATCTTGTCGGTTCTAAGGTCACTGTGCACACTGATCATGCGGTGCTCAAGTACCTACTGACTAAGAAGGATGCTAAACCACGACTCCTCCGATGGATCCTCCTACTCCAAGAATTCGACTTGGAAATCAAGGACAAGAAGGGAATATACAATGGAGCTGCCGACCACTTGTCTATGATGAGAATCGATGAAGATACCCCTCTTGATGACAGCCTCCTTGAAGAGAAGATTTATTCAATTGGCGTTTTCAGGTTGAGGAAGCAGCTGCTCCCACCCCGCGAGCACCTGCTCGGCCCGAATTTGCTTCCAGATCGAACGCAGCCAGCAACCTCAAATACCCTGGTTTGGAGAAATAGCGAATTACATGGCTGCTGATCTTGAACCACGCAACTTTGTGGGCTACAAAAGGAAGAAATTTCTTAAGGATGTTCGCCATTACTTCTGGGACGAGCCACACTTGTACAAGCATTGCCCTGATGGAGTGTTCCGAAGATGTGTAACTGAAGAAGAGATACCGGAAGTTCTGTTCCACTGGTTCTTCTTATGCTAGTCACTTCGCCACTTTCAAGACGGTTTCCAAGATGTTACAAGCAGGATACTGGTGGCCTACCATCTTCAAGGACGCCCAACACTTTGTTTCTAGATGTGATTCATGCCAGCAACAGAGGAACATCAGCAAGCACAACGAGATGCCTCAGAATTTCATCATCGAAGTGGAGGTGTTTGATGTATGGGGGATCGACTTTATGGGTCCTTTCCCTTCTTCTTTCGGGAACGAGTACATACTTGTGGCTGTGGATTATGTTTCTAAGTGGGTTGAAGCTCTCGCAAGCCCCACTAATGATGCACGGGTCGTGATTAAGATGTTCAAGTCCATCATCTTCCCCAGGTCTGGTGTTCCGCGTGTTGTTATTAGCAATGGAGGTTCCCACTTCATCAACAAGGTCTTTGAGTCTCTCCTGCGTAAGAACAGTGTTAAGCAATGGAGGCTCCCACTTCATCAGTCGAGGTATCCAACCGCGAAATCAAAAGCATACTGCAAAAAACCGTAGGGACAACTCGCAAGGATTCGGCTTCCAAGCTTGACGATGCCCTGTGGGCATACCGAACAGCTTACAAAACGCCACTCGGGACCACTCATTTCCACCTCGTCTATGGGAAGGCTTGTCATCTCCCCATTGAGCTGGAATTTAAAGCCGCATGGGCAGTTAAACTACTCAATTCGACATCAAACCAGCTGCAGAGAGTCGCAAGATGCAGCTACACGAGCTTCAGGAGATTAGGCATCTTGCATATGAAAACTCCAAGATCTACAAGGAACAGACTAAGGCTTACCACAACAAGCGCATCCTGGCCCGTAAGTTTTCCCCAGACGACCAAGTCCTACTCTTCAATTCTCGGTTGAAGCTGTTTCCTGGGAAACTACGCTCAAGATGGTCTGGACCTTTCACCATGAAAGAAGTTCGACCATGCGGAGCAGTTGTCTTAATAAACACCGGAGGAGAGGAGTTTGTGGTCAATGGTCAGTGACTGAAGCCATATCTTGCTGACACACAACTCGGAGAGGGGGAAGAACTCCCCCTAACCGATCCTCCTCAAGCCTAATCAGCTTACCAAGTCAAGCTAGAGACTTAAACCAAGCGTTGAGTGGGAGGAAACCCACTGGTAAGTGTACATAATTCTTTGTATTCCCTTGTTCTATTGATTTTTGGTTTTGTTTTTCTTTGTTTCAGATATAAAAAAAAAAGAGTGACAAGACGAAGAGTTTTCGAAATCAGATGGCCAAGTGGACACATGAAAATAACTCAGCTGAAATCAGAAATTTGGGGAACCCACTCGGAGCACCTGCTCCGGTTCCGCGAGCACCTGCTCGGCCAGGTAAGTTTTCCCGGGATTTTGAAAACAGTTTTTAAAACCCCGACGATTTTCAAGCCCACGAAATTTGAGCCGAAAACGGTTTTTCATAACCCTGGCCATCTTCCCTTTCTCCCTATCTATTTGTTTTTTCTTTTTCTCTCTCTTCCCTTTTCTTCTCTTTCTTTTTCTTCTTCTTCCTCTTCTTCTCTCTTTTGCCGATTTCGTAAACCAACTCACACACATCACAGATTTTTCGATTCTTCACCAAATTAAACAATTTTTGGGTCGATTCTGTGTATCTTCCCACCCTCTTTCCAAATCTCTACTCGGTTTCCCGAACGCAGCAAGGTATGTCTTCAAATTTTCCCTTTTCAGTTCGCCATGGTCAAGGGAAGTTCCGATTTCTCTCTCTATTTCGTATAGCATGGGTTTAGGTAGTGTCTATCTTAGTCATTGACACGCCTACACTTGTTTTTCTTAGGATTTCGGACTCTAAAACCTTACATGCAAATCTGAAAAATTGGTTAGGCTTTTAATGGCAGATTAGAATTGTTGCTCACTACTGCCTTGTGATTTCTCCTCTCGATGTTTCGTCATGTTGCTGCAACCTAGATAAGAGTTTCGCACCAATCAATTTAGGATGGCCCTCAGGATTCTAATGCACGATTTTGGCAGGTACTCATGGCTCCTAAGCAGCATTACTCACAACGCAAGGGAAAGGCACCAGCACAAGCTCAACTGCCAATTCTGAGCAAGCTCCTTTACCCTTGGCCGCGACGAGAGAGCACACCATTTGAGCTTCCCGACGACACTCTTCCACTCGAATCTGAGGATCAATGGGACCAGCGAGATGCGGCTCACTACAACAGGATGCTGAAGATCAAATTCATACCCACTGGCCTCCTCTGTTTTTAAACGCTTGAGCTTCTCGGTCTCAAGGACCATGTGATGATGCTGCTCAACAAATCCGACACCTTCGGTCTCGCACTTGAGAACCAAGTCCTCTTTCCCGATTTCGTCCGCCAATTCCTCGCCACCATCAAGATCACTCACAAGGATCCAACGAACAAAACTCTTCAGGATGTTACTCTCTCCTTCAAAGCCGGTGGTCGCCGTTTTAGTGTACCCATGACGCATTTCAACTCAATCTACGGGTTCAGCGACGAAGTCCAGGAGCTTTCTTTCCCTAAAAGGTTCAAGGAGGCATTGAGGTTGGTGAACTTTGTTGGAGAGGTTTTCGGTAAGAATGCGTATCTCTTATTCTAAAGTATGTGGTCTGCAGATATTGGTCTATTCATGGTTTCTGAGATTTTGTGAATCTCCACCGATTTCTCTATGTCTTGATTTTAGTTTTGGTTGAGAACAAATAAAGATCCAAGTCTGGGGGAATTGATATGTTATGATTTTGACTCATACTAACCTTAGTATCTAATAGTTTTCTAGAGTTTTTGAGTAGCTTTCAGGTGATTTTAAGTAACTATGGAGCTAATATTGGAGTTTGGAGCAGTTGAAGCCTTAGGAGAAGAAAAGAACCAGAATTGGAGAAAAGATGACAAATCTCACGAAGAACTACCAACTCCAATCAGGAGAGCACCCGCTCCCGATTTCGGCCACCAGCGAGCACCCGCTCGCGCCTCCGGGAGAAAAATAAGGAAGGTCCATCTGACCTAATCCTTATAACGAAAAGAAGGGAGGCAGCCGCCGAGAGTCATCCGATTATATATACTACTTTTAGTTTTAGGTTTGTAGTATCTTTACTTTTGCTTTTAGCTTAAAAACATCTTAGAGCTTTCTACTTGTAAGGGAGAAGATCTCTACTACATTCTAAGAAGATTTATGAAGCCTTGTACTTCTATTTTTAATATTGATGCAGTCTTTCCATTCAATTGCTTTGTTTCTTTCTTCTTTACTTATGTC
>OVBB01001430.1:0-14280 GCA_900406415.1 Isatis lusitanica | reverse complement strand
GTAACGTAACATGTAGGAGATACAAACCGACAATCAAATATATAATATAATACTGTAAGAAAAAAAGAAAATAATAATAATTGAAGTGAGACATAAAAAGGAAAAATGAAATGAAGAGAAGAATCGAAACCACAAACCACATGGTGTTTTGTTCCATTATTTGACTAAGCTTAGCTCACATTTCCTCCTCCCACACTACAACTACAAACCTCCATCTTCCACACCACACTCTCTTTTCTTTCTCATTCTCAGATCTGATCTGATTCACTCTTTCTCTTCTTCACCATGTACGGCCGAGATCCATGGGGAGGTCCACTCGAGATCCACGCGACGGACTCCGCCACCGACGACGATCGTAGCCGGAATCTGAACGATATCGACCGTGCGGCTCTTTCTCGGCCACTCGACGAGACGCAGCAGAGCTGGCTTCTTGGTCCGACGGAGCAGAAGAAGAAGAAGTACGTCGATCTCGGATGTATAATCGTCAGCCGCAAGATCTTCGTCTGGACTGTCGGTACTATCGTCGCCGCCGCTTTACTCGCCGGATTCATCACCTTGATCGTCAAGACTGTGCCGCGTCACCACCACAAGAGTCCTCCGCCGGATAACTACACGATCGCTCTTCACAAAGCCCTCAAGTTCTTCAATGCTCAGAAATGTAAGTACCCTTTGCTTTTGTTGCTAATCAGTCTTCAAGATCTGATCTATTTTCAAAGAAAGTCTCTGATTTCAATTTGGATGACGCAGCTGGGAAGTTGCCGAGGCACAACAACGTGTCGTGGAGAGGTAATTCTGGTCTTCAAGATGGGAAAGGTGAAACAGGAAGCTTCTATAAAGATTTGGTTGGAGGCTATTATGATGCTGGAGATACAATAAAGTTCAATTTCCCCATGGCTTATGCTATGACCATGTTGAGCTGGAGTGTGATTGAGTACAGTGCTAAATACGAAGCTGCAGGAGAGCTTCCCCATGTCAAGGAACTCATCAAATGGGGAACTGATTACTTTCTCAAGACCTTTAATAGTACCGCTGATTCAATCGATGATCTGGTCTCACAGGTAATGGATTGTACCCACTTGGTGCAAAAAGATGTTAGCTTTCTTTTGTTGAGCTGGTTTTGTTTCGTCATTCAACGTAGGTCGGAGCTGGAAATACTGACGAAGGGAGTACGGATCCTAATGACCATTACTGCTGGATGCGGCCTGAAGACATGGACTACAAAAGGCCTGTGACTACCTGTAATGGCGGATGTTCGGATCTCGCTGGAGAGATGGCGGCTGCTCTGGCTTCAGCATCTATTGTTTTCAAGGACAACAAAGAGTATTCTAAGAAGCTTGTCCATGGTGCTAAGACGGTGTATCAGTTTGGAAGGCTTCGGAGAGGCAGATATAGTGCAGGCACTGCGGAATCAGCCAAGTTCTACAACTCAAGCATGTATTGGGATGAGTTTATTTGGGGTGGTGCTTGGTTGTACTATGCTACAGGAAACTTAACTTATCTCGATCTAATCACAAAGCCAACTATGGCTAAGCATGCTGGTGCCTTCTGGGGTGGCCCTTACTATGGTGTATTTAGCTGGGACAACAAGCTTGCTGGTGCTCAGGTCAGCCCACAAGACTAACTTACTGTGTTTATGTCTCTTATATGTTCATCTCCTCTTAACGCTTATGAACTCCTCTGCTTTTCAGTTGCTGCTAAGCCGGCTGAGGCTGTTTTTGAGTCCCGGATATCCATATGAAGAAATTCTAAGGACATTCCATAACCAAACCAGCATAGTCATGTGCTCATACTTGCCTTATTTCAACAAATTTAACAGAACCAGGGGTGAGTTATATCTACCACTGTTTCGCTTCAATACAACTTTGATTGCTGAGCCTGTTATGGATTTGGAAAACTAACAATGTAATTTTTTGGTAATATGTGCAGGAGGTTTGATAGAGTTGAATCATGGAGACCCACAGCCTCTGCAGTATGCTGCAAATGCAGCGTTCTTGGCGACGCTGTACAGTGATTATCTGGATGCTGCTGATACTCCTGGATGGTACTGTGGACCTAATTTCTATTCAACCAATGTCCTCCGAGAGTTTGCCAGATCTCAGGTATTGCGTCTTTCTCTTATACAGTAGTAATGGGAAGTATCAAGTTGTTGACAGATTGGTTTGCACATAGTTATCAACACAGATTTTAGATTGATGATTTATTTTTCGTAGTTAAAACAAGAATTGAACTTAACTCAACCTGCCTGTGTCACCGCAGGTTGATTACATACTCGGTAAAAACCCTCGGAAAATGAGTTATCTTGTCNGATGGTACTGTGGACCTAATTTCTATTCAACCAATGTCCTCCGAGAGTTTGCGAGATCTCAGGTATTGCGTCTTTCTCTTATACAGTAGTAATGGGAAGTATCAAGTTGTTGACAGATTGGTTTGCACATAGTTGTCATAAACACAAAGATCTTAAATTGATGATTTATTTTTCGTAGTTAAAACAAGAATTGAACTTGACTCAACATGCCTGTGTCACCGCAGGTTGATTACATACTCGGCAAAAACCCTCGGAAAATGAGTTATCTTGTCGGTTTTGGGCCAAAGTACCCGAAACACGTGCATCACAGGGGAGCTTCGATTCCCAAGAACAAAGTCAAATATAACTGCAAAGGAGGATGGAAATGGAGAGACAGCAAGAAACCAAACCCAAACACGATTGAAGGAGCCATGGTTGCTGGTCCTGACAAGCACGATGGGTTCCGCGATGTCCGGACGAACTACAACTACACTGAACCGACGCTTGCAGGAAATGCTGGTCTGGTCGCAGCTCTCGTGGCATTGTCGGGTGAAGAAGAGGCATCTGGTACTATAGACAAAAACACTATCTTCTCAGCTGTTCCTCCATTGTTCCCTACTCCGCCGCCACCACCAGCACCATGGAGACCTTGAGAAAGCTAAAACCTGTGTGATTATGTTTCTGCTGCCAGAAAATGAATGAGGTAAGGATTTGGGTATGAGATCTGAAGAATAGATGTGGTGCCCGCTAAACACACAAGTCAACCATAATCAACTACTAAGGATTTCATTTGGCTTTTACTAGATACAAACCCTGTATGGTTAGCTTACCAAGAGCATTTGTTTTTTGCTTTTCGTTTTGTTTTGGGTTGCCCTTTTGTTCTTGTGAGATATGACATATGTCTATGCGTTTTACTCTGTATATGTATGATACCAACTTGTATTCTTTGAGAAACAATTAAATGAACGTCTTAAACTTTTGAATTTTGATTTAAAACCAGTCTTCTTGCAGCGTGTTTTTTTTTAAGACAAGCTGTCTACTGAGTATGAGTCTTATATCTGTGCTATGGCTCTTTTTTTTTTTTTTTCTGAACCAGAGTGAAATTCCATTAAGGATCTGTAAACAACTTAAGTTGCGGGCTGGGCCCTTAATACATGTTTTGCTATTGCATCAGCAATTTGGTTGTGGTTACAGTTAACATACTCAAAAACAATAGTGTCAAAATCCTGCGAGATCATCTTCACATCGTTTAGAAGTCCGTAAAGCTCTTTAGGGAAGTCTGCTTTGTTAATAGCTGCAATCAGGTTCGCTGAGTCCGATCTGAATAGTGCTTTTCTGAAATTCCTGCGGCGAGCTTGTTCAAGCGCTTCTTTCAACACCATGGCCTCGGCAATAAGAGCCGATCCCACATTGGTCGGGTGCTGCTCACCTCTGAGTTCTTCGTTTGTTTCTCTGTTGACCGAGATCCAACCTAGGCCTGTCGTCTTCGTTTCCTTGCTCCAAGCTGCGTTGGAGTTGCAGGTGAGAGCCATCATTTGCTGGTTTCTCTGTTGCGGTATTGGGGCACTTCACTCTGTTTGGCCCTCTCTTGGTTGTGCTTGTGTCCATTCACGGCCATTGCACATTGCTCTTGTGCTTACGTGGTCCTATGGTGTCTCTCTAAACTCGAAGCATCGTTTTTTTTGGCGCTTTCCAAAGTCCCCAACAAGTCTAGGCAAAAAGTTGGTCGCCTTCTAACCCCACCAGGGGAAGGGCTTTCATGTTCGTCGCCATCCTCACCAGGTCTCTCACAAGCCCATTGTTCGGTATCTCTAATTCCATATTGAGAGGTAATTGGTTCCATACTCGTCTCGCATATTCACACCCAAATAGTACATGGAACTCTATTTCTGGTTTGCTACATCGAATACAGTCCTCATGTTGAATCACCCGCCTTCTTTGGAGATTTGCTTTTACCGACAATGAATCATGGAGAGCTTTCCACATGAACAGCTGAATTTTGGGGGGCCAACGTCTGCTCCAGATAAGCTCATTCCAATCTATTTGCAGAGAGCCCGTATTCAGCCGAATATTCTCCTCATTAGCTTCCATCACCGTGTAGTATCCAGTTCTCGTGGTATAGGTTCCATTTTTTGTCGCTAGCCAAGCCAGCTTGTCCTTTGCTCCTTTAAAGCTGGGAAGGAGCTGGAGAATTTTGCTTTCATGAGCCGGGCATGTACTTCTTATTTTTTCGATATCCTAAGTTTTCCTTCTTTCGTCTATAAGGTCTGCAACTTTCCACTATGATGTTGCCTTTGTTGCTGGTCCCATGACCCTTTCTAGGTTCTCCAGTGAAAGCCACAGATCATACCATAGCGATATGTTATCTCCATCACCTAGGATCTTCCCTGTTTTCAATTTCAGCAAGTCTCTTCCCGCTATAATCCCCCTCCAACCGTAGGAACAGGACTGTGAACATTGGACTTTCATGAAGTCAGAGTTTTTAAAATATTTCCCTCTCAAGACCCGAGCCAAGAGACTGTTAGGCTCAATCAGAATTCGCCAGCTTGTTTTTGCTAGAAGCGCTTCATTAAAAGCCTGAAATCTCGCGAATCCCCAATCCTCCCTGCTTCTTTGCCATTGTGATTTTAGACCAAGCAATCCAGCTCATACTCTTTTTTTTTCTGGGTTTGCATCCCACCAGAACCTCGTTAAAGCTGATTGAATCCTCTTACAAAGGTTCAGAGGGAGTTTGAAGCACTGCATTGCATGAGAAGGTATAGCCGTAAGCACCGATTTGAGCAGGACTAGCTTGCCAGCACTCGAGAGGCATTTTGTTGCCCAACTTACAGATCGCTGCTTTATTTTATCCACTATGGAGTTGAATACATCCTTTTTCTTCCTTCCAAACAGCTCAGGGAGACCCAGGTACTTTCCACTTCCACCTTCAATATCGATTCCTAAGCTCTGTTTCACTCGTGTCCTTGTTGCTTCTGGTGTAAGTCGCGAGAAGGTAATCGACGATTTCTGCTTATTTATCTGTTGCCCTGAGGCCCTTTCGTATTTTTCCAGAATTTCCATTAGAGCCTTGCAGGATTGCTTGCTTGTCTTGACAAAGAACATAATATCGTCGACAAACAGTAAATGGTTTACTCTACAGCTCTGCCTTGCTATCCTCAGCCCTGGTAGCTTCCCTTCTCTTTGGGCTTTGAGGCAAAGTTCTGAAAGCACTTCACTGCACAAAATAAACAGGAAAGGGGATAAAGGGTCTCCTTGTCTGATGCCTCTTTCGGGTTTGATCTTCCCTTTTGCCTCTCCATTCATCAGTATCACAAAGTTAGTTGTAGTGACACACTGCATAGTCCAATCTATGAATCTCTGGTGGAACCCGAATTGTTGTAGCACCTTCTCAATAAAATCCCATTCCAATCTATCATAAGCCTTGCTCATATCATTCTTGATCACCATGGAGCAATGTTTCTCAGCTTTTGAGTTCTTCAGGAAGTGGTACATCTCATGAGTGATGAGGATATTATCTGCTATTGCTCGTCCCGGGGTAAAAGCCGATTGGTTCTCTGCTATGAGGTTGCTTAGGATGCTTTGAAGCCGCTTTGTTAGAATTTTTAACACTGCCTTATAGTAAACATTGCAGAGGGCTAAAGGCCTGTAGTCCTTCACATTCTTTGGAGCATGAATCTTCGGTATAAGCCTCAAGTGTGTTGTATTGATGTTTTCTGGCCAATTGCCTGAGCGAAAGAAACCCTGCATCTCTTGTAAAATATATTTTCCCACCACTTCCCAATTGGAGTGGAAAAAACTTGCTAAAAAACCATCAGGTTTGGGAGCCTTGTCCTTGTTTATAGATGCGAAAGCCTCCTTAATATCCACTCAACTCGGTATCGCTATGAGTTTTTGATTCATATCTAGTGTCACTAACTCCTCAATAGCCTGTTCAACAATGTTAGAGGGATCGTGAGCTTCTAATTTGAACAATTGTTGGTAGTATTCTTCAATAACCTTCACGATTTCATCTTCCTCATACACCAACTTGTTGTTTGAGTCTTCCAAGACAGTAATGTTGTTTAAAGCCCTCCTTCCTTTTGTTACAGCATGGAAGTAACTTGAATTTTGATCTCCCATTGCTAGCCATTGCACTCTGATTCATTGTCTCCAATACTCCTCTTCTTCTCTATAAGCCTGCACCAAATCCCAGTTTAGACTTTCAATCAGCATCTCGTTGTTCTTCACACTAGACATGGCTACATCCAGATCCGCTTTTATCTTCTCGATGATCTTTCTTGCATTCCTGTTGTTCATCTTTTGCCACCTGCGTATTACCCGCTTACATGCTTCTATCTTTTTCTCCACACTTAGCAACCACGTCACGTTCTATGTTTTTTTTATCAACTCGCTTACTTCCTGGTTCTCACGCAATCTACGGTTATATCGGAAGAGGCCTTCAGATCTTCTCTTCTTGTTGGAGAAAAGGGAGATTATGGGTCGGTGGTCTGATCCTCCAAATTTCAGGTATTCCGTTTTTGCTTGACTGTATCTCTCATGCCATGCTCCATTTGCCATAGCTCTGTCCAGTCTGCAGAAAACCATGTGGTTATGTCTCTTCCCTCTCCAAGAGAGCATCTTTCCAGAGAATTTTAGATTAAACAGGTCGCATTCAGAGGCAAAAGATCGGAAGTCTGAGAAGGAGCTTATTACGGCCTCTTCTTTCCCCCTTTTTCTCCTCTTCAGTTAGTAAATCATTGAAGTCCTCCTGCATAATCCACGGTTCATCTCTCCCTTCAAACTTTCGGATAAGCTTTGCCCATCCTGCTTTCCTCTTGCTTTGATCGGGTTCTCCATAAAGTTGTCCAGAATGGCTCTCCTTTGAAAGATACGCGTGTGTTAATGAAATTCTCATTGCTCTCCATCATTTCTATTTCCAAATCTTGTGTCCAGTACAGCGCAAGTCCTCCCCTCGTGCCATGAGGCTCCACAAGAAACTGTTTTTCATATCTCAGGTCCTCCAATTCCTTGGTCACAAACTCTGCTTTATTTTTCGTCTCCATCAGGAAGAAAATATCAGGCTTCTTTCTTCTCCTGATCTCCTTTATCCGATGGACTGTTGCAGGGTTGCCAAGTCCACAACAGTTCCAGCTTGCAATGGCTAAGGAATGGGGCTTCGGTCGAAGTAAAAATCATGTAGTCGACCTTGATCCTGTTGGACTCCTGTTGTCACAAAGTCTTGGGGGTTGTTATATGCAGTTCCTCTCAGGCTTAAATCAGTTTCTCTCCTTCTGTCTTCCCTTTCCAGAGCCCTGTGGGCAATTCTTTCCTCTCGGTTTCTTTGAGAGGTGGCTCTCCTTCGTGGAGTAATGTGCACTTGTCGCATGATCCGCCTTCTCGAGCTGGCTCCTACTGGATAGCGAGGGCTATTTGCAACTCGGGGGGTATTGCGGACACGAATCTCGTTTAGGTTGTCCTCCACTCTCTGTGTTTCAGCTGCTTCCGGGAGTAAATCCTTAGGTGGGTTCATAGTTCCAGTTGTCTCATTCCCCCCTTCTACTGATGGCGTGATCTCATGTTCTCGATGGAGACCAGCCCTTCTCTTTGCCGCTTCTACAATCTCAGTTGCAGTTTTCATCATCAGGTTATTTTGTTCCCCTTCAAAGGTTCTTTTCATTCTCGTTGCGCTTTCCTGTGCATCACCACAGTTGACATATTTAAAAGTTACTTCCTCCAATTGTTCCATCACCTCAACCACTGTGGGAATCATATGCATTGCAGCAAAATCGGTTCAATGTAGATCTCTCCCCAGGAGTGTAATGTCGATCCGTCTCTCCTCCTTTGCTTGGTTCCGTGGGTGATTCTCCCTCATCTCCTGTGTCTCTTTTGTTGGTATGGTAAGTCCCCTATTCCTTTCTTGGGATGTCTGCCCTGTAGCACAAGGTCTGTTCTCAATCTCCTTCTCTTTGTTTTCTTTCTCTCTCCACATGAGTCCCCTTTGATTCACTTCACCTCTTCTCTGAGAAAAGATAGAAGGTCCCGCATTGCCGTTTTGAGCGTGTCTTCCTCTCTTATAATACCCCTCTCGATGTTCCTGACCTCTGTCTCCCTGGGGCTTTTTGTGTTCCTGGTACATGGAAGTGTTGTGGTATGCTCCTTCTCTCCTTTCTGGACTGGCCCTACGGCGGAAAAAACTTCTCTCCTCATCCCTTCTGTTAGGTGGGTCCCTCCCATCTCCATCTTGGTACCTCCTCCTTGTCGTTGTCTCTGGGATCGAGCACTCACTCGCCTCATGGGTTAGGCAGTGGCATCTCGAGCAGTAGTTCTCTAAACGCTCATAGTCCAGCTTTATCAGAGCCTCTGAGCCGTTATCGAACTCCAGAATTCTTTCCCTCACTATTGGCTTCAAGCCGTGAACCATAACTCTCACCTTAGCCTCAGTCGCTGAAATCTCCAAAGAGATGAACTCCCCCGCTTCCTTTCCTATAGTTTTAACCATTTCATCCTGCCAGTAGTGAAGGGGTAGCCCTCTAAGGTGGATCCGGAAGGGAATCTGGCATGGGAATTCAGGGGAGATGATGGGCTCCCATTTTTGTAAAATGACCATCCAGTGTTCGAAAGAATACGGTCTGTTAGCTAACACTTCCATCATGTCGTCCTCCCTTTCAAATCTGACCTGGAAGCATCCCAGTCCCAAGTCAGCCCCCGTTGTTCTCCCCCTAAGATTCCAGCACCGAGTGATGTAAGGGATGAAGCTCCGGATACTTTGACATCTGGGGTTTGTTAGTCTCCCTATGAGGGTAAGTTTGTTCTCTTCAATCTTCTGTTCTGTGTTCAGCTCTGGTGCACGGATTCTGATGCACTTTGGTGGTTCCCGGTCTCCTTCAATCCCTTTTCCTTTCTCCACAGTTGAGTATCTCCTTCTTGCTTCAAGTTCTCTCATGTTGCTCTCTCCATTTCTGCTGATTTCTTGTAGATCCTCCTCTGTGATGTAGAAGTTCTGACTTCCGAGTGTGTTCCGACGAAGTTAGTAAGCTTCCCAGCGGCAGCAGAACAGAGCCTTTGCCTCGTTAAGGCTTTGTCGCCGGAGGGCTCAGCGTAGCTCTCTCCTTTTTTTCCTTTTTCGTATACTTTGGGCCAAAATTTACAAAATTAGATCTGGATAAAAGGATGGGCTTTGCTGCTTTTGGAAGAAGTCTGGTGGATAAAAGAAACCTCGAAAAAGACGATGGGCTCTTCATCCCGAACCTACTTCATTCATTCAAGCCAAGAAGTTTCATGAGTGGCTAAAAGCAATGAATGAAGAACTTATCGCTTTGGAGAGTACTCACACATTAGCCAAAGGCTATGCTCAGCAGGAGGGTATTGATTTTGTGGATACATTTTCACCAGTTGGCAAGATCAATATGGTTAATATTCTTCTTGTGGTTGCTGCAGCTAAGAATTGGAGTCTGAGTCAACTTGATATCTCCAATGCCTTCTTAAATGGGGACCTCGATGAAGAAATATACATGACTCTTCCACCGGGGTAATACTGCAAAGCCAGGAGAATCTTTACCACCTAACCGAGTACGTAAACTCCACAAGTCACGTTATGGTCTTAAACAGACTTCTCGCTAGTGGTTTTTCAAAGTTCAGCTCCACTCTTTTGGCATTGAGGTTTCAGAAATCACATTCGGATCATACTCTGTTCATCAGATGTGATAGAGGTCATTATGTGGCAGTGTGGTGTATATTGACAATATAATCATTGCCTCCAACAACAATAATGTCACCACTGATTTGATTGCTGCTCTGCAGAGTTCTTTTAAGCTGTGAGACCTTGGACCACTTTGCTATTTCTTGGGTTTAGAGTTTTCTCACTCTGCATCAGACATTAGTATCTCTCAGCGTAAATGCACTCTTGAGATTTTTGAGGAAACTGTTTTTTTGGCCTGCAATCCTTCCAGCTTTCCTATGGATCCAAGTGTGACTCTGTGTCAGGATAGTCTTGAATCGGTTCTCGCACATCCTCTTCCTTATCGCCGTATAGTGGGCAAAATGATGTATCTCACCATCACTCAGCTAGATATTACATATGCTGTCAATAAGCTATGTCAATATTGTTTTGCTCCTAAGAATTCCCATCTTCAAGCAGCATTCAAAGTAGTGCATTTACCTTAAAGGCACGATTGGAATGGGTTTTGTTCTATGCAGCTAGCTCTGATTTGAAACTCACAACTTTCACTGATGCTGATTGGGGTTCCTGCAAAGACACTATGTGTTCCATTACTAGAGACTGTATGTTTCTAGGCGAGTCATGTGGGAAGTCTAAGAAATAAGATACAGTCTCTCATTCTTCAGCTGAGTTTGAATATTGTGCTATGGGCTATGGTGTTTGAGAGGTTGAGAGTTTAGTCAAACTTCTCAGGGAATTGGATGCTCCCCAAGACCAGTCATTAGTGTTCTTCTGTAATTTTACTGCAGCTATTAACATAGTGTTTAATGCACTTTTCCATGAACGTACTAAACACTTGGTGATTGATTGTCATAAGGTGTGTGATAGATTTACTGATGGATTAATCAAGCTTCTCCATGTGCGTACTGATCATCAGTTTACTGATGTTTTCACAAAACCTTTACATTCTGGTTATTTTCATTCTCTAATCCGCAAGATGGCTTTCATTTCGATATTCTCACCATTTTGAGAGGGACTATTAGAGTATTGGTATGATGTATTGGTTCAATAGATTTGATTTGATGTAAAAAGGGGAACCAGAGTGTAAATTCAATCATCAGAAATAACATAATCATTTGACAATGACGTAAACTTCTTCTTCTCCGTTCATCTTCGATTCTTCTAAAAGGAGTGTGTTAAACTTCGAATTTTGAGAAATATGGTATGCCTGAACATTTTAAGCAGAAGAAGATAGTTTACAATAGTTGTCTCATTACTCTAGTTCATGTAATTAATGACATAATTTCTAATTTTTAATTCTTTTTGTCAACATCAAAATAAAAAAAACTAATTCAAATTTTTAGAAAACCAAAATGATGGGACATAATATATACTATAAACTATTGTAGGAAGAGTGCAGATATCTCGTGTCAGCTTATCTCCCTGCGGTTCTTCTTCCGCAATATGAATTTAATAGTGAAACTATCAAAAAACTCATTCCACCGATGAAATTCCTCGAATCTGTTGAAAAAACAGGCTACCGCTGGATTCACCACAATCTTCACCACATCTGACCCCCAGCCACAAAAATAACCTGATGCATACATTCCATCGCCCAAACTAGGGCCTCAAATTCCATATATAAAAGGTGATAAACTTTGCCGGATATTTTGCGGTCCCATCACCATATCAATGCCATCTGAGTTTTGGCTAAACCATCCTTGTCTAGAGAAAATATCGGAGTCCTTCAAAGTCCCATCAACGAAATTCTACCTTCCCTCGTCTAATATAGGAAACGCTTGCACCCCACCTCTTACAAATGCAACATCCTCTCCTTGTACCTGAGCCTCATTCCATAATTGTCCTACTGTCTATGCAGCAGAAAGAATCCACTAGGGGTTCTGATTCGTATTTGTAATACATTTTTCATTTCTACATTTCCAAAAAACCAAAGATCCATGGAAAGTAGCTATTTCAGCATTGTAAATTTTTAAAATAAATTTATATTTTCTTAAGATCTGTCTTATTTGCTGTTAAAAATTTCAAGATTTTATATATGTCAGTTGTGATTACAAAACACCAACAACTTGGCTGCAAAGAGATGATTGAATTATAGAATTTGGAAAATAAGTAATTTGCAGATGTATAAGTAACCCACCATTTATTTACTAACGTCAATATTTTGAAAGAGCACCACTGGAAACTGATGGAGAAATATTTGACGTCGACTACAATAAAATGATGCTGTTTGTTTTCAGTTACGATGAATGTCACTGCTATATTTCAAAGCATTGTATGGTATAATACATAAATTATGATCTACAACAAACATCAAAATAAGCACGAAAGAAAGTGTGGCTATATTTTCATGGGTATATAAGCAAAATGAAGTTTAAAGGGATACTGGTTGTAGATGTGGCTTAAATCAGAAGATATAGTTTATAGAAAATTTATTGAAAATTTTACGGCGAGTGAACTACTTGCGTGTGATTATATTAAAACTCTAACTCGACAAGAGTTATACTGAATTCGTGAAAGACTTTAAGAAAATTAAACATACTATCCATTTTCAGTGAATTCATTGGAGTTATAGAGTTATAAATGGAATTGATGTATTCGTAAAAGTGGAGTATGATGCCTTGGTTGTTTGCATAGTTTTTAGTTTTTGGATTCTAGGTTTTTGGCTTCTAGTTTTTGGCTTTGATTTATAGTTTTTGGGTTTAAAATTTTGAGAGTTTTTTTTTTTGATTTAGCTAGTAGATTTTAGTTTTCTAAAACTTTGAAATATTGATTTATATAGTTCTGAAAATTTTAGTTTATTTTTTCTAAATTTTAATTTATCTATATATTTTAATTATTTGTTTCAATATTAAAACAAATATCTGAATTTGTTAACAATAAATATTATTTCCAATTAAAAATAATAAATAACAACAAAAAGTTATCAACAAAAATTACACATAAAATTAAGAGTCAATTAACTTAATATACATAGAGAGAATTACAGTTAGGTAACTAAGGAAAAGATTTTGGAAATTAGATTCATGTAGCACACGGAGGAGTGAAAAAAAGAAATAATCTCCCTATTGCCAAATAAAACAATTATAAAAATCATAAAATAAATTAAATAAACTAGTAGACCTGCTAACTCCGCGCATGCGCGGAGTAGTGTTCCGTTGGTTATATATTTATTTCATTTGTATTATATCTAGTTTCAATAAAATTATGCAATCCAGAATATTTTAATATTTATTTGTCTGTTTGTGTATACTTTAAGAATATATTATTTGTCCTAGACAAACCGACGAATTAATCTTTGATATTCTTTTTACTTTCTTTTGCGTTTTCGCACCTATTGGTTATGCTTCATTCTTTCGTATTGATATCTGATTATATTATTTGTAATATGTAGGTGATAGTTCCTTATCCAATATTTGAACACCTCTAAGAACCTAGATGATGTCTAACCATAATGGCTTCTCCTTTCTTCCTCTTTACACTGGCTATATGTTTGTCTTATTTTTATTTTTTTTTGTGTTGAATATATAATTTAGTTTAATTTATATAGTTATGTAATAATTATTGTCATTTTATTTGTTTATTTGTATCAATATAATAATATTAATTTTCTTTGATTTTATTTATCTAATAATATTATTTTTTCATTTTTTTAACTCCTCCACGTTTTTATGTCAATATAAGATAAATTGTTGAGGATTGCAATATATAGTTTGTCACTTCTTCATGGCTAGAGCTATGTCTCATAAATTTTTTTATTGAAAATTTTACTCATAAAAACTATATTTTACATTCAAATATTGAAATTGTTTATGTGACAATAGACGATCTCATGAATTGTCTCTTTTTATAATAAAAAAAAACTCATGAATTGTCTCTTGATAAGGTACTTCTTCATTGAAAACCTCGGGATATTATAATTTTTATTGTAAGACATTTTAATGAGTTTATAATGGATAAATTCTATCTTTTTTTATTCTGATTAAAGTTTCATTATTTAATACTACACACTTATTGTATTTTACATATAAAAAGGTTGCTAAATAAAAAATTAAAGTAAACCATGCATGATTTGTCATTGAATAGTTTTTTGTTGGTATTATTTGAATGTATTATTGCTCGAATTCTTTATTCACTTCTCATCAACTTGTTTAACGTAAGAATGTATTTTTGTTAGTGTTAGCCCAGATTTGGGAACTTGCTAGGCGTTAGTCAGGTGGTGGGTCTGGGCCTAGCGAGTTACCAAAAAATCAGAGATTACTCGTGGAATTATTTTAAGACTTTTTTACTAGAGAGGTTAACCATAAAAGTGACTTCTCAAAGTTTGTGTGCAAAAAAGTGA
>OVBB01001429.1:0-14296 GCA_900406415.1 Isatis lusitanica | reverse complement strand
GAGCTCTGAGTAGGATACGGTGACGGTGCTAACCGTAGGAACGGTTGATTCAGACGAGAGAGACATATGGTGGAAAGTAATCAGATTTTGAGGAAATATGATAAGAAGGACGACGTCGGAGGGGGAGAGTCGGTGAAAGAGAAACGTAACCGTCGACACGCCGGAGAATTTTGGAGTGGATTGCAATTTGCAATAGAGAAGTCAACGACGAAGACGACGACTAGTTTTAGTTATTTTATATGCATTGGGCTATTTTGGCTTTGCTACTTTTCACTTTTCAGGTTCGGCATATTTCAGTGCTGTCTTATTTGGGATAAGCTTGACCATTCCGGTTTTCAGTTCAGTTCGGTTTGGTATTTCGGTTGAGAATCCATATAAGAACCAAACCATAGAATTCTTTTTTTTTGGTAATGCTGATACAAACTATGAGAACTACTATAAGGACAATTCTATAATGGACAATCCTATATGTTTCACTAGGATCCACGACCACGATGAAACAACTCCAGTTGCACCACATTGAAGTCCTCTTTGTAAACTTACCTCCGTTAATCCAAATTTCCTCCTCGGAGATTTGAACCCAAAACCTCTGAACCCGAGACTTCCACTAGTGTAGAAGTATTAATGAACACTTGGTCAAACCACTAGACCAAGAAGGCTTCCACTAGAATTCTGTTCTTAGAATATCATATATATAGAAAAGTAAGAAATGACAAGATTTTCAATAAAGTGAACAAATCTTAGATACTCTTCCACTAACTATTCTACACTGCTATTTTCTGCGGAGGAAATAATAATTGTTACCATTAAGATGTGTTGAAACTATTCCATGGCGTTCGAACATTGGATTTGCATATGATGGGAGTGATTTTTTGCTTCCAAAACCAAAAAACATTTCGTATGTTATATTTTTTTCTATGAACACCATTTAGTACATTTCATAAGAGAAAAAGAATTATGTTAATAAATGTAGTATACAACTCTATATAAAAAACTTTATATTAATATAATTTTGAAGGTTGAGTAACCTTTTTTTTTTTTTTAAGATTGGAATCTTCTCGATAATGGGATAAGTGTTAAAATCCCATGCAATTATAACATCATGTTCACGTTCTTCATCAGATGGGTTTATGATAAAATCTTGTGTTTGACAGAGAAGTTTCTTCCAAGAGAAAGAGAATAAAAAAGTTTCACTGAGAATTAATAAGAAAACACACAAAACAAATTCTAATAATTGTAATAACTCTTGTCTAAAGAAAATAAATTTAGAACAAAGCAGATGTTAATGAGGAGATAGATTAAGAGCGATTCGAATATTATAAACTTGAATTACAGGATAATGTTAAGTGGTAAGGAAAGAAAATAGGTCAAAACATGTTAAAGCTACCATTGAACGGATCATTCAAGAATCTGCGACTTGCACAAAAAATGTACTTTTTGGTTTTGTCCAACAAAACTTATGCATAGCATATTTTGGTCTACCAAATATCATATCCATAAAATTTGGTCCATTAAAACCCAACACCTACATTGGTAAGTGCAGCAATGGATGCATTATATTCATCAGATTCCTACTCTTGAAATTAGGAGACATCTGATCTTGCGATGTGCAGTGCGACAGCTTTAAAGACATTTGAAAGAACTGAGAGAGCTTCTCTGCTCCAAAATCTTAAGAAGCTAGATGAAGATGTAGATCAAGTCAATCTTGCTCGTATCACAAAGTTAGTTGCTAAGCATGAAAAGAAGAATAACTTGATAGCCTCTGCAACAGACACCATTCTAGGTCATGATGTAAGCTTCTTTGTAAAAATTTATTTCCTAATGAGTCCGTATAATGTGATAGTGGTTAACAAGTCCAGACCTATGCCATGTAAAAGAATGAGAAGATTGCATTTATAGTTGAACAAGTAAGTCTTATAAGGATTAGATTAGATTTTTTGTTTTTCTCATTTAAAGCCAATCATAATTTTTTCAACAGATTCGACTGGGCTTCGAGTCATAATATTTTGAAGATCAAAATTGGGTCGGTCTTACCACACTTAGCAGTATTGATCAGATGGAGTTTGACACTGAGCCTCACATAGAGTTTAGGGTTGTAGGGAAAGTTGCCGAAATTATTCCAACCTTGTTTGGTATGAAGAAAACCTATCATGAGCTCACAATTCAGTAAAAATCTCCATGTTCAACTCCTAACTCTATGTCCATCTCATCTGGCCCGGCTTTCAGCATAAGCCACCCAAGCTGCAGATTAATTATTAGAGTATGGAATAGATTGTACATGTTTTAGTTCGGTTTAGTATAAACCATCTCACTATATAAGAGTGGTCATTGTAAATGTTGATCAATTAAGAAAGTATAACAAACTTTACGTCTCTTTCATCTTCTATTATGGTATCAGAGCATTTTGCTCTGTCGCGTCACTTTTTCCGATCATCTTCTCTGTAAATGGATCTTCAGATCAGCTCATCATCGACATCAATGATGGTTTCCGTTCATAAATAGCGTCGTCGCGGTGGTAAATCGATGGCTATAACTGAAAAATCCTCATCCTATGGCGCATCTTCTTCGCACTTGATTCCTGCATTTCCTCGCCTCTGCCCCCTCCTGCATATCCTCCGATCGACTTTACGTACATCAGCTATTCATCATACCATCTCACATATGGTGATAGTCCCAGAAACAAGATCATCTATGAGGTATTCGATGGAACAAACTTTTCTTCGAGGAGATTGCAATGTCGGTAGCTCTAGATGCAAACAAAAAAATCGTGTTTGTTGATAGATCTTTACCTAGACCTTTTGAATCGCATCCTAGTTTCCGAATCTGGTCACGATACAATAGCATGGTAAAATCATGGTTATTGAACTATGTATCGAAAGAAATCTACAACAGTATTCTTCGCTTTGATGATGCTTCATTGATTTGTAAAGATTTTTTGGTTAGGTTTAATATCACTAATCTTCCACGATCTAATCAAATCACTCAACAAATTTGGTTGTTGCAGTAAGGATCAATGAGTTTATTTGAGTATTATACTGCTTTGAAGACTTTATGGGATGATCTTGAAGGAGCCGAGTGTATTAGTACTTGTCACAATTGAAAATGTTGTAATGCGACTGATAATAAAGCTGAACATGCTAAGTTCATCAAGTTCTTGGCTGGACTGAATGAGTCTTACGCGACCATTCACAGTCAGATCATAATGAAGAAGACTGTTCCCGATTTGGCTGATATTTATAAGCTCTTGGATCAGGATCACAGTTGACACAATTTTGGACCTCTACTAACACGATCCTGCCCAAGGATCCAACTCTGACAAAGCCACAAACAGATAGAACAATAGGTGATACGATGGAAACGAGATTGGAGTGATCGAATGGAGTGAAACAATGGGAAGATGAAGGGGTTTGTGATGATTTGCGAATGGGATAGAGATTAGATTTGATGGATAGATGATAGAGATGAAATCTGCAAGAGAGATGGGGAACTCTTGCAAACGAAACTTGAACAATCTCCTTGATATGACACACGAAGAGATCGAACAAAGGTGTTTGAGGAACCAAACGATATGATACACGATTGATGCAACAAACAATCTCCTGGATATGACACACCAGAAGAGATCTAACTTGAAAAGTTTTGGATAAAAAGATAGATAGTTTTGGCTGAGAGACAAGAGAGAGTATTTATAGGACTGAAGGAACACGCTCCCTCAAGCCCTAGGACAAAACGCAAAGCAAAAGAAAACATAAGGAAAAACATAAACTAAGGTCGGTCCAAGTGATTTCACAGCATAGGTTATATGTGTGGTTTTAACTTGGCCTCATTAAAAATCTTGTTAGGCAAAACCCAATTGGGACAAAAACCTAACTAGGAAAAGAGCACACAAGCTAAAACCAACCTATGTGCTAGTCAGCTTGGATACACATCAAAGTAAAATAGATGGGATGATCTTCATAAGTCTTGATTTGATCTTCTTCACACGCCTTGAACTTATTGAGTAAAGCTTGGACAGCTTGTTGTAAAGCTTTGGTCTTCGATCTTGTCATAGGTCCATCCGTGATCTTCAATTCTTGCTCAGCTACAAGCTCGCCTTGCTCCTCCTCAGGTTCAAGCTGAATGTCTTGGTCCATGCTCATATCATCCTCTCCTTCTTCAAAAGGATTTGACCTCAAATCCAAGTCATCTGCAAAAAAAGGAAAAGGATTAGTAATTTCAGAACTCAACCAAACATGGTACTTACCTGTCATGAGCTTGGGCTTGAAAGGTGCATCTGGAGGATTTTCTTTGATCAGGATCAAGAGGTTGATTGCTTTATCTTGCTCCCAATCTGGTGGCTTGAACCGTTTGTATTCTGCTCTCCTTTGGCCCTTGCTTTTTCGCTTCTTAGCCGTTCCAATTCCTGCATTTGGGGTTCTTGGCAAAGACAAGAGAATCATATATGTGTAATTAGAATCAGGAATAAGTTTAAAAACAAAGACACTTACCTGTCCGAGTTGTCTTTGGCTCGGATTATAATTGGCGCTTTATAATATTCCATAGTGATTCTTCTGATCTCAGGTTTGTCACTTTGGTAATCTCTCAGGGTAGTGACAACATCATACTCTCTTGTTTCATAGAGCATGGGTTTTGGGACAATTGAACCTGTACCAACAGAAAGCAAATTAGGTATCATCCGTTTCTGAGAGCTTAGATAATTACCTCGGGTATGCTGCTTTCGATTGTGTTGGAAAATATCTAGTGGCTTTTCTTTGATTGCTAAAGTGTCCAAGGTTCCTGCACTTCCTTTTTGAGCACTCATGGGACAAAACAAGTACATCAATTCGTTTGGCTTAAAGAACCTTTCACAAGTAAAAATCTCAGAAGAGCGCTTTCTTAGAGATTCATAAGCGGATGGCAAGAGAACTGGTTCTGAGACGAAGAGTGTTGGCTGCTCCAAGTTACTAACCAAAGCCAAACTCCTTTGTGTTGCCTCTGTTGAATCTTCTTCTAAGACATGTGGAACAGAAGTAGTATTGTTTGGTTGCACCAGCTTGGAGATGGTTAGATTTTCAAGCACAAAATCAGAAGGAATAAGGGAAAGATCACACTTAGCTGCAGTTGAATTCCTTGAGAAGTTGAATTGAGAAACGGTTTCAGCTTGTTCTTCTCCTTTGTTTACGAGCTCCTCTTGTAATTCTGGCAAAGAAGAATACGGTTCTGATTGTTTGGAGTTTTTCTAATCAGTTTTAGCATTTGATTGCTTCGGTTTTGAGCTCTGCTGTGGCTGTTGTCGAAAGAAATCACTCAGGACCTGTTCCAACCGAGCATCAATCTCTGTTGCCAATAGATCATTGTTCTTCCTCGGCTTTGACACATACTGATCCCTTAGGAGCTTTTTCAGTTCGTCCCAAGTGGTGATAGGTGACTCTTTGTAGTACAAACGATCCTCTTGTTCTTGCTTCCACCCCCTACGAACCTCTCCTCTGAGTTGATCAACAGCATAATCCAATCTCTTTTCTTTTCTTGTGTTGTTGTAATAAAACCAATCCTCCATATTTCTTTCCCACTCTAGATAGCTTTCTTCTCCTGAAAAAGAATATAGTCGAATTTTGTTAGCAGCTTGATGAGAAGTAGGAGAAAGAAAACCAAAGCGATTAGAGGATTTAGAGGTGTGAGAAGTTTTAGATGGGCTGCTCTATGTTGAGCTCTTTAAGTTGTCTGGTGGCTTGGGATTAATTTCATGTTTCCTCCTTTCATAAGCTTTTTTATGCTCTACACGAAATGAATCCTTTTCTCCTCTCATCACTCTGTTCTCTTTTTCGGTAATGGATTCATTTGGAGACTGGTAGAGTTTGGTGCTTGATCTCTTCTCAATCCTTGACATTCCTGAGAAAAAAAACAAAGCACAACACAGCAGTGACAAGCCTCTTGTGATAGAAACAATCGCAGACAATAAAAACAACACACAGAAACTTCAAACACACAACAAACTTTCACAGAACACAGATTTGAGAGCTCGAATTGAAAGAACCGAATAAAATACCAAATCGTATCCAAAAATTCCGAACCCAATTTTAATAAAAACTAGACTTGACCTAGTTTCTGAAACTCTTTGAATCGCGAAAAACGAACAAGCCAATAGTTTTACAAAATTCGCACAATCAGATGCACGGATCCAGTTCAGAATATGAAAGGTTGCGAAAGACCAGTTCGTTGCTAAACTTAAATCGTGAACAAACAGATCTACTCCTATCAACAAATCGAAACAATGGACAGGAAAACGATAGGACAAGAACAGATCGCAACACCACACAAGTAACAACACACAAAGAACAACCTAGGAAACAAACCCTAATCCTTGGATCATAAGGAAACGAACAGTCACAAACAAACAGAAGGGATTCGAAACTCTTAGCTTTGTCAAAGCTTGTTCTGATACCACTTAACACGATCCTTCCAAAGGATCCAACTCTGACAAAGCCACGAACAGATAGAACACTAGGTGATATGATGGAAACGAGATTGGAGTGATCGAATGGAGTGAAACGATGGGAAGATGAAGGGGTTTGTGATGATTTGAGAATGGGATAAAGATGGGATTTGATGGATAGATGATAGAGATGGAATCTGCAAGAGAGATGGGGAACTCTTGCAAACGAAACTTGAACAATTTCCTTGATATGACACACGAATAGATCGAACAAGGGTGTTTGAGGAACCAAACGATATGACACACGATTGATGCAACAAACAATCTCCTGAATATGACACACCAGAAGAGATCTAACTTGAAAAGTTTGGATAAAAAGATAGATAGTTTCGGCTGAGAGACAAGAGAGAGTATTTATAGGACTGAAGGAACACTCTCCCTCAAGCCGTAGGACAAAACACAAAGCAAAAGAAAACATAAGGAAAAACATAAAATAAGGTCGGTCCAAGTGATTTCGCAGCATAGATTATACGTGTGATTTTAACTTGGCCTCATTAAAAACCTTGTTAGGCAAAACCCAATTAGGACAAAAACCTAACAAGGAAAAGAGCACACAAGCTAAAACCAACATATGTGCTAGTCAGCTTGGATGCACATCAAAGTAAAACAAATGGGATGATCTTCACAAGTCTTGATTTGATCTTCTTCACACGCCTTGAACTTATTGAGTAAATCTTGGACAGCTTGTTGTAAAGCTTTGGTCTTCGATCTTGTCATAGGTCCATCCGTGAGCTCCAAGTCTTGCTCAGCTACAAGCTCGCCTTGCTCCTCCTTAGGTTCAAGCTGAATGTCTTGGTCCATGCTCATATCATCTACTCCAGAACAATGCATCTGCTTTCAGCATTACAGCTCCTTCACAAGATCAAGCTTCCATCAATGCGACTCGTTCTCAATACACCAATAATCCGAAACATAATCAAATTTAGTGTTCTCGTTGTGGCTACATGGGACACTCTATTGATGGTTCTTACAAGATTCATGGTTATCAACTGAATTTTAAACATAAAACCAAAGCAACTCCTGATAAATCGTCTGTTCAAGACAAATTACCTCCTCCTCCTAATACATATGTCGCGAGTCTGACCTTAGGTGACACCAAATCCCCTCTTAATGGTATTGGCCCCTTTGGTATTGCAGAACTGGTTGGTGGAATGTTGAAAGATCAGATACAAGGTGGGATAGCATACTTCAACACACAGTTATAGATACCAGGTACTCAACGAGTCACTTTCGCTAATTTCTCTCCGGATGAAGTGGTTGTCTTGGTACTCAATGCTATCTTCTTCTCTTTTCCACACTTTTCTTTATTGGAATCTTGACAGCCTCTAAGAATCTTCTGACTTCTCAGATTTGGATTATAGATAGTGGTGCTACTCATCATGTTTCTCATGATTGAAAACTGTTTGTAGCCTATCTCATGATCCACAAAGTTCAGTAACACTTCCTACTGGTTTTAATGTCAAGATTGCGGGTGTTGGAACTATAAAACTGAGTGACAATATCATTATCATAAATGTATTGTTCATTCCAGATTTTAGACTGAATTTGCTTAGTGTAAGTCAGCTGACTAAAGATTTTCATTCACCAGTCTATTTTGATGAGAATTATTGTGTGATTCAGGATCGTATCAAAGGGCAGATGACTGGACAGGGTAGCCAGACTGCAGGACTCTACGATCTGGATTCTTCTTCTATGTTGCCTGCTCATTCTTAAAATTTGGTTCCCTTTTGTTCTTCTATTATGGTTGATGCTGCCTTGTGGCATAGTAGACTAGGACATCCCTCATTTGATAGAGTGGATAGTCTAAAGAATGTACTTGGATTTCAGAAAAGAAATAAAGAAGATTCAACTCATTATTCTTCTTGTCAATTGGTTAAACAAAAGCATCTTCCATTTCCTCTTCAAAACAACAAATCAACAAATCCTTTTGATTTAATTAATATTGATACATGGGTACCATTCTCAGTCTCAACAATAAAGGCTATAGATACTTCCTGACTATCGTTGATGATCATACTCGTGCAACGTGGGTTTATATGATACAGAGAAAAGATGAAGTTCTTCATATATTTTCCACGTTCTTAAAAGTGGTGGAAACTCGATATCAACCTCATGTCAAAGCTGTTAGATATGATAATATTCATGAGTTGAAGTTCAGCGAGCTATTTAAACAGAATGGAATCAATTCTTTTCACTCTTGTCCAGAAACTCCGCAACAAAACTCAGTTGTGGAAAGGAAACACCAACACATCTTGAATGTGGCCAGAGCATTGATGTTTCAATCTAAGGTTCCTTTTCGCTTCTTGGGTGATTGTGTCTTATCTACAGTTTTTCTGATTAACAGATTACCATCTCTTGTTTTGGACAACAAAACTCCTTTTGAGCTGTTGTATTTGAAAGCTTCTGACTACTCTGCGTTGAGGGTATTTGGTTGTCTCTGTAACAAATTACAAGTTTGAACTTTGTTCCAAGGCTTGCGTTTCCTTGGTTATCCAACTGTCTTCAAAGGCTACAAGGTGCTAGATTTGGAATCTCATTCTATTCCCATCTCACAACATGTTCTCTTCTTCGAGAAATATCTTCCCTTTTGCTGATCCTCCTCCGGATGATATTTTCACATTGCCAACACCGGTTACAGATTCTCCTCCTGTCACGACTGTTGAATCTCTGAAGTCTGATGTTGCAGAAACATCCAAACGATCTAAGAAACCACTGTCACACTTGCAAGATTATTAGTGCAATACACCTGCTGACGAGAGATATCCTATCTCAGGCTTTGTTAATCTCACTTGTGTGAGGAACATCATTTTCTCTGTGCTGTTGAAAAATACCCCGAACCACAGTCATATACACAGGCAAAGAAATTTATAGTGTGGGATGACTCTATTGATGTTGAAGAAGTTGCACTGGAGTAAACTGGCACTTGGCTTGTATGTTCTTTTACCTCCAGATAAAACACTGATTGGCTGTCGATGGGTTTATAAATTTAAGCTCAATGCTGATCGGAGTTTGGAATGATATAAAGCAAGATTAGTTGCTAAATGATACACACAACGAGAAGGATTGGACTATGTGGATACCTTCTCTCCCGTCGCTAAGATGACGACTGTAAGAACTTTTTTTATATGTATATGCAGCTAAAGAATGGAGTTTGCATCAACTGGATATCTCCAATGCTTTTCTTAATGGTGATCTTAATGAAGAAATATACATGACTTTACCACCAGGGTATGCTGCTAGAAAGGGGGAAACATTGCCTCCGAATGCGGTTTTGAAACTTCAGAAATCACTATATGGGCTCAAATAAGCTGCGCGACAATGATTTCTGAAATTCAGCTCAACCCTTGTGAGTCTTGGTTTCCGCAAATCTCATTCTGATCAAGCTCTATTCATTCGACATGTTGGCACGATTTACATCGCTTTGCTGGTTTATGTCGATGACATTGTTATTGCTTCTAACAATGATGACGCTGTTACAAAGTTGAAAGAAGATTTATCAAACTTCGTGACTTAGGTTCTTTGAAGTACTTCCTTGGGTTAGAGATCGCAAGATCAAAAGCATGCATCTTTGTATGTCAGCGAAAATATTACTTGAAGAAACTGGTTTTATCGGTTGCAGACCTTCAAGATTCCCATGGATCCCAGCATCAAGCTTACTCTCCACAACGATGAACCTCAGCTCCCGAAACCAGAAACTTACAAACGCTTGGTTGGGAAAATGATGTATCTGACCATTACTCAACCTGATATTACATTTGCGGTGAATAAGCTGTGTCGATTCTCCTCTGCTCCAACAAAATCTCATTTCACTGCTGCTCACAAGGTCCTTCGATATCTCAAAGGCACAATTGGTATGGGCTTGTTTTATCCGTCTAAGTCTATTCTCCAGTTAAATGCGTTTACGGATGCAGATTGGGGTTCATGTTCAGATACACGTCGTTCTACATGTGGATTATGCATGTTTCCTGGAGATACTGTCATCTCTTGGAAATCCAAGAAACAAGATGTTGTATCTCGTTCTTCAGTGGAATTTGAGTATCATGTAATGGCTTTGGCTTCTTGCAGAGTTTCAAGTCCCAGAACATTCTCTCGTTCCTCTGTTTTGTGATTCCACAGCTGGTATTAACATTACAAACAACGCTGTCTTTCATGAGCGTACGAAACACATGGAGAATGACTGTCACACAACTCGTGAACCGATCGAAATGGGTTTGATCAAAACTCTGCATGTTACGACCACTACTCAGATTGCTGATGTGTTGACTAAACCTCTATTCCTTACTCCTTTTAAGACTCTTATTGGCAAGATGAGTTTACTTTCGATTTTCTCCACATCTAGAGAGGAAATATTAGAGTATGGAATAGATTATACATGGTTTAGTCCGGTTTTGTATAGACCTCACTATATAAGAGTGGTCGTTGTAAACGTTGATCAATTAAGAAACTATAATAAACTTTATCGTCTCTTTCTTCTTCTATTATTAATGAATATTGAAGGAGGAGTGTGGCAGTGGTTTGAAATTTCAATTGAGATTGATGGCTGCTAAGTTACATAATCCGACAGAAGAAGGAAGAAAAAGATGTATTATTCTTTTGGTTGGGTTTGAATTATAATTTGAGCTTATTTAGGGAATGACACAACAGTGAATTATGGTATATGGGTAAGAAAAATAATTATGTTTGGAATTTGATTTGGGTTTGCGCTTGGACACGTCTCGATTTCATTAATCTGATATAGGGCGAAGAGATAAAACTAACTATATTTTTTCACTCGCGTTGGGTTCGGGTTCTATTTTTAAAATATCAAAATTTTAAACCCGTTCAAATATTTTATTGGTTACAAATTCAGTTCGCTTCTATTTTCTTAAGTCGGGTTCGGTTCAAATTTTTGGGTTAGTATATTTTGCACAACCTTACTTTTTATATTCATGAGTGTCTGAAGAAGTTAAGATAGTTTAAAAGATCATGGGTGTCATGAACTTTAATTTTGTTTACTTATTTGCTTTTCATGTACACATACATCTCCACAATGAAAGTTAGGTTTGAATTAAACAAACTACATTCATACCACTACTACAGATTATCTACTAAAACTTCTAAATTTAGTTCTATATAAAAGATAGCAAACATTTTTTCTATTACCTTTAAATTTAAATCACTAGACATTTTTTTCCAGGCCCACGTGCAGCAGTGTTTGCATTTTCTTTTCTTTTTTGTTTTCTGTTTTTTATTTTTTTGTTATCATTAATTTTTAGTTTAAATTAGTTGTATAATTTTATTCATTTGATGATTATTTATTTTCATCTTTGTTTTTCTATTTATTTATTTTTTATATAATTCTAATCATTTTGATCATTTTAATATTTTAGTAATATTTTATCTTGAGTTAGTTCATTTATACTTTTTAAGGCTTAATATTAGATATAAAAATATACATTTTTAGTTAGTTTAGTTTGTTGTTATTCGTCAAAATATTTTGTTTTTATAACTAAGATTTTATTTCCCATACCATTTGTTGTATCGAATATGTAAAGTTTTAGGACATTTCGTTTTTTATCCTTTATCATGTAAGAAATATCTATGTATATGGTAATTTTTCTCGTGTAATCTATAAATGAAAGGTCTCTCTCTTTATTCATGACTGAATGATGTGGTTTTGCATCTATCAGCCTGAATGTTAGTAGAGAGTTGTAGACTTTTAATATTTTTGGTAGGTATCATACTATATTACTATTGTGAAATAATTATGATGGTACACTTATTTGTTCTATTTATATAATAGAACTTTATGATATACCACACAATATACTTAGAAAGACAAGAAATGATATGTTTACCGATTCTGCCTGAAGTTCAACATTTTCTATGGCGTCTATTATCAAAGGCTCTGCCAGCTACTAATCGCCTTTGTTTCCGTGGTATGACTATCAATCCATTATGCTCTCGTTGTGGCCTCACTGATGAATGTATAAATCACTTGTTCTTCCAATGTCCGGTGTTGAGACATGCTTGGGAAGAGGCAGCTCTTCCACACCTTTCTCTAGCCTCTCCGTCCTTGGATCTTGAAGAAAATATGTCTTGTCTATTATCTTATAATGGTTAAATGACTAATGAACAATATCTCCTTCCCTTCTGGATTCTTTGGAAATCACAGAAAAATCTCATCTTTAACCACCAAGGACTTTATTTTGGATTATAATCTTGCTCTGACAGAAGTCGATTATGGTTGTCTGTTACACCGACTTCGGTTTCCCCTTCGAGGGTACTGAGCTCTAATGTAACATCCTGGCTTCCTCCACCCCATGACACTATCAAATGTAATTTTGATACAAGTTTTGATCCGGTCACACATTTTTCTGTCGCGGGTATCTGTTTCAAAAACAATCTGGGTACTTGTATTTTTTGGGTCTCTGCCCCTCTTGGGCGCTCCTTTTCTCCTTTAGAAGCTGAAGTCAAAGCCCTATATTTGGCTCTCTTATCTACTCAAAACTTGGGTTACCGTAAACTTATGTTTGAAGGTGATTGTCAGGTCTTAATCAGTGTTTTGAATGGCTGTTCAAATGATTGGAGTATTCATCTTGTCTGCTTAGATATTCATCATCTGTCTTATTCCTTTGACGATATTGCTTATCACTTTGCTCCGCAATCTGACAACGTCTCTACTCATTTTCAGTGCCGGCTCTAAGGTAGGGCGGGAGGGGCAAAGGCCCAGGGCCCAGGGTCCAAATTTTTTTTTTACACACATAACAAAAACCCCAAATTTTTTTTTATATATGTAATATAGGTCTAATTTTTTTGTTTTGCCTAAGGCTAAAGAATTTTTTAAGACGGCGCTGCTCATTTTCTTGCCTCTTACTACGCTGTCATTTCTGTGTTATATTACAGTGATTCTTATTTTCCTTTGTGGTTATTAGCATCTTTCTAAACTTAAATTTTTCCAATCATTCGTTATATCAATACTCAGAAAAAGAAAAAAAAAATGAAGTACAATCTTGGTGAGTTATCAATCATTGAAAAGAGCTAAACACTTTTTGTTAGAGCTAAACACTTTTATATAGTAGATTAATTAAAATCTATATGTTAGATTCTGAGATTAATGAATGTTATTTTGATGTGTGAATGTTATGCAGATTTCTAAATTAGTTAAACACACACATAAACGTATAACACAGATACAACTGAACCAAATGCAACTGGTCCATTCTTGCTTTCGGGAAATTTGGTCTATAAATTAATCTGTGTCAGTTCAATATTTTGGAATCCGGTTTATTGGTTAAAGCAGACCTATGGATTAAAATGGAGACGTCATTCTTGAGTCCTTGTGGGCAAATGGATAACGTAGGGACCGACGCAAGGAGACAACACGTCTGTTGTTTTAAGAGGCCCACCCGTAAACAGGATGCCTTGAGAATTTTGCAGGTAGCCAACACTTACACGGCTACACGTTATTAAACTCTTTGAATCACTTTTTCCTATAAATCAATTTTATCTAAATAGAATAAAAGCTCTTGTATAAGTTATTCTGTTTTTTTTTAAAGAAAAATTGTATTCAGTTTGGTCTTTCTTTATATTTTCTCATGGAAAGTAAACACGCAAAAGTTTTGTACAATGTAATCACAATAGTAATTTACTACCACTTTTGTATTTAGTTTAAAAACATTCCTTAAAATGACAATTACTAAAAAAAAATAAAGTGAAAGAAACAACTATTTAAGCAGGTTCTGATAAACTATAACTTTGTTCAAATTTGAAATACAAGTCTCGTTGTGCTACAATTACTCATCTGGAAGATCTTATGCATGCACTAATGAAGAAAAAATAACT
>OVBB01001427.1:0-14299 GCA_900406415.1 Isatis lusitanica | reverse complement strand
CCTAATGAGAGGACATGTGGGCTCACCGGTAGGGGCGGTTGGGGTGTTATAGGATTGTTTCTACAAGAAGGATCAGGGAAGTTCCAAGGACGATTGACTGCAGTGAAAGCGGAATGCTCTGCTCTCATCTGAGCTCTACAAGCAGCTTGGTCTTATGGGTAATAACATATGCTGTTTGAAGGGGATAATCTCGAAGTATATCAGGCCCTCCAACAAGATATTCTCAACCTAAGGCTCTTCCATTACATTTCTACGATCAAAGCATGGGCAACAATGTTTACAAAGATCAAACTCCTCCATCGTAAGCGCTCACATAATATGTGTGCAGATTGTTTAGCAAAACCTGCAGTTTCTTCTTCTAATGACTGATCCATTGATAACTCATGTCCTTTGTTCCTTCGAGACAGTCTTATTGCAGACGACGCTTAATAATAAACTTATTTGCCGTAAAAAAAAAGATATTCTAGTTTGTTTACCGTGGAAAGTTGCTGGATTTTCCTCTAACCATGTGATTGTTGGTCTTACTATGTAATTGCAAATTTGGAGAAGTTAAAGACTTTTTTGTTCGATATCATAAGGTTTTATAAAAAGAAGTTCATAAAATGCAAAATTAATCATGTTAGGTGAACCTAAAATCACTTGTCTATTTTTTTTTTTTTTGGTTTCTTTATTAGATAATTGAGATGTGAAGAAAATGTTGCAATTCCTCTGTTCGTTTACTAATTAAACTAGCAAACACCTAAAAACAAACACATAATTGAAGACCAAAAACCATCATGAAATATTTCAGGTTTCTATTTGTATATAACGTTGAAGATATATTAAAAAAGGAGGGGTTGAATTCTTACATTGGTAACATTGTAAAGTCTACACGTTTAATAAAATTTGTTTTGTACAATCCTCTAACTATATGTCATGTCCTCATTTTTCCTCAATTTTTTTTTCATTTATTTTATTATTATATATTCATGTATCCAAATTAAACACATTAAAATCAGAATGTAAACACATATATATGTTGCCAAGCAGAATTTAAAATTCTTATTAGCTAAAACATATTTGCATTAAAAATATTAATATTATTCTTAAATAATTAATTCCATCTGAATTAGTATTACATTTGCAATAAAATATTAATATTATCACTAAATAGTAAATTACATCCAAATAAGTATTAAAAATAAAAGTTATTACTATTATGATTAAACTAAATATATATATATATATATATATATATTAAAATAAAATATTACATTTCTAACTGTAATTATTGAACAATGATATTGTAGATTAAAAATATATGTTTGGAAGCAAATAAACTTAATACATATTTTATGAACAATTTAAATGCTCATTAATAATTTATAAATTTAATAGACAATTTTCTGAAACGTTTTAGTTTAATTTTATTGACTAATGATATATTTTGTTAGTTAGATTAATGAGCATTTCTAAAAAAAATAACACACTTTCATTGTCATTGTCACAAAAATAGAACTCCAAAGTGAAAATGACAATAAAGTATTAATATTCATTAAAGAATAAAAAACTATTATATTCTTACTTCTCATTCGTTTCTTCTCAATCCTTTCAATAACACATTTTTATGTTTAAAAATTGGTGAAACCTAAAAATTCAAAATATGGGCATAAGTTTAAACAGTTCTTACTTCAGTCTATCAACACAAATATTTATGTGTTTTATAAATATTTGCTACAATGTCACAAATTTCGCTGGGAGAGTTGTAAATATTTGTTGTAATTATCTTCATATACAAAATACACATACATTTTTTAATTTCTGACGTGCTAGATTATACTCTGCGCTGAACGCAAAATCAATATTTTTATAGATGAAACTTTGTAATGTTTATAATTTAAATATATTTATTTATGTATCTTATGTGTATGTTTATGAAAATTTGATACGGTTTACAAAAATAATTGATATATGATTATATTTATTCATATTTAACATTTGATTTAATGAATTTTTTTAAAAATATTTATTTGTATTTTTTGTTTTTTATTAATTAGGAAAGTGAAATCTTTTAATTTTTTTTTAAAAAGTATTTGGCTATAGTAAATTAAAAAAAAAAAGATGAGAACTTTTTGAGGATTACACATAAAAAAATGGCAACGTCATACACTTAAACTATATCAAATAAAAGATGAACTTAAAAAAAGATTTCTGAAAGTTCTGTGTCTACTAAGAAAGTAAACTTATAAAAGAAATATTCAGTTTTTTGCCTGAAATTCTTCAATTGAACTTTTCTATAGAAATTTGGAAACATTTTTTTTGAGAAAAAAAAGAAGAAGTAAACTTCGAAACATTTTGTCTTTATGTTGAAAATTAATATTGAATTTTATTGACTGGATCTAGGAAATAATGTTCAATAAACATACATAAAAGTGAAAGATCTTTTATCACTATTTCTAAATTATGCCCACGATTGAGTTATGATGGGATCCCGTTATACAGTTTTGTAACTCCTGGAAAGTGAAGAGTCAAGTCCAAAGTCGTAATTAATAATCAAAAGTTTTGAATATAAAGAAATAGTTATAAAGAGTCTGTTGTCTCTTTACCGAGACAATCTAAAAATACAAATAAATTTTTACGACTGCACAAACTGAGAGTCCTAATCCTAAAACAAATAACTTATGCGTTTAACACATAAAGAACATCTTTTTGTCTCTCAGTAGTGTTTCTAGGACTATGGGCATAGGTTTAAACGGTTCGTACTTCAAAAAGACATAATGGTGTTTTCTTCTCAAGGTTTACTATTGGGTGTAAGCCTTGATGATCGCTTCAGTCTTGTGTTATCGACTTGTTGAAGAGGAAATACTATTATGATCCTCTTGAAGTGCGCGATGATGAAGTGTCCCTTATGAGAATGACTTGAGCGACCATGGACCTCCTCTACCTTGTCTTTACCTTTCTCTAGAGCCACTTCTCTCTTCCTTGAATCATTCTTAATCTTTGACTCCATACGAGACCCATGCCTCCCGAAAGTCAAGGCCATTTTGTAGCTCTTCAAACCCATATCCTCTCCTGAATCACGAGAGCTCCCTCCATGACGCATTGGACCCTCTTCTCTTCTTCTCTGTATGTATAAGGCACATATCTTGATCATGGAATAAATTGAAGCACCTCCTACAATAGCCAAAGAGCATTTTATAGCGAAGGGTAACCAAGGTTTCTTCACCATTGTAGAATTCAACTTGTGTCTCAAACACCAATGGTTTGAACTCATCCATTGCCACCTTAATCTTACCATTATCAAAGTCCACTTCTAATGTCTTCCCCAGTCCATACCCAATGCAATGAAATATTTTCTCAGCTCAGAAATACAGTGGTACTCTCATTACTCTTACCCAAAACGAGATGGCGGAGGGGTAAGCAGGATCCACAATCGGTTCACAATGGACTATGGACAACATCCAGTAGTCAAAGTGATATGAATCCATCCATAGAACTTCAATAATGTCTTCTTTAGAATCAAAATCCAATTGAAACCGCCCAATTCCCATATCCGCACCTGCGACCCAGTCCTCCATCTTCCAGATCTTGGGCAACATGAAGAGCATAGACTTCATATCCTGCAACCGGGGGTTCATACATCTCCCAATGAGAGTCTTGGAGTAAGCCTTGTTGAGCGCAGAATTATCAAAATGAGGGACCAAAATCTTCAACCCGTTCGAGAGCACGGCTACCATCTTGCCAGAGTGGTCATTGACTAACAGAGCACTTTGATACATGATCAAACTTTTAGAAAATGAAATTGAAAGAACACAATATAAGAATAAAAATATACTGAGAAAGTGTGGGCACTATGAAGCAACCAAAGCCCTTTCTCGAGCTATAAATAACCTCATTCTTGAATCCCACCGAAGCACAAAATCCAAAATTGATTGGTTAGAAATGCGGCAGATGAAATTCTGCATACAATCACCCCATCATAATCCCTTGAAATCTTCCAAACCATTAGTGCGATTGATAACAATTCAAATTACGAAACCCAATCAGATCGCGTATTAAGGAATTATTTCCTTCTTTGCACACAAAAGATCCGTCATAATTCCTCCCATTTCGATATGGAAAAAAGCATATCGTGCCAGCTTAATTGACAAAGCTGATGTCGATTCTCCATAATACCCGAGAGTCACGAATCAAAGGGATACATAACCCAAAAACTGGGAACCCCAAACAAAGCCATGAACCCGCAAAGGTTGAAAGCGATTCACATCAAACCCCACCGTCCTTACCTGCCAAAAGAACCAACGTAGAAGAAAGCCACTCAGCGGACATCCAATGCTCCTAAGTTGCAATACCAATCGCCAAAGAAATCATTACTTTTTCAAAACTCTAAAAGTAAAAACAAACTTCTTAGGTCCGGACCTAGTTGTAGAAGCTTCCACTTATGCCAAGAAGGTTTGCAGAAGAGCCTTGGATTTTCTCTTCTTGGATTTTGATTTTAAGAGTTTTAAACGGGAAAACGGAGAAAACAAGTCGAACAGAAACTACTAAACACGCAGCTGAGAAGGAATCAGCCAGTGCAGAACATACTTCAAATTCCGGAAATAGATATTTAAAAGATTACCTTATTCCATTCCCAAGAGCGGCTAAGAGAAAGCGCAGCGAAAATAGAAGAATGGGGAAGGACCAGAATTGAGACTTAAAAGATTTCTTTACTCCATTACCTAACATAGCTATGTCAAAGCGCAGCCAAAATAGAAGAATGGGGAAGGACCAGAATGGAAACTTAAATGATTGCATTACTCCATTTCCTAGCACAGCTAAGAGAAAGTGCAGCCGAAGTAGAAGAATGGAGAAGGACTGGTGGGAAAGCTAAATGGTGGGAAACTTTTGATAGAGAATTTTGATAGTGAGGATGTTGGCAGATCAGATGAGCAGAATGCAGAATGGGGGGAAGAAGAACCAAATGTGTTTCTAGGACAAGTAGAGAATTTATAGCACGAATCTTGTACAAGGTATGTACACCACATGGTTTATTATCCATGGTCTGTTATCCGACCTTCAAGGTGTATGTCTTAGTTTGTAATGGTCTTTGGTTTTCTAACATGGGATCAACATTTTACATCTTGGAAGAGATCAATTGTTGATCATGTGGTTGGAGTAATACTCACTCTTAGCGTTTCTGACCATCTATCAAGGTATAAGCTCTTACATAATTTTCTATTTTGGTACTTAAGTCCAAGACAGCAAGAAAACACAAAACTAACAATTTTCTATTTTTAATTTTATTTTAACTTTCTGTGTAGTTATGCTTTCATGTCACTAGCTGCAGAGTTTCCTGCACCGATAGTACACAACAATAACTTTAATGTAGGAACAAGCTCAATATAGCTTTTTGAGAACTTTCGTGATAATCATTATAACAGTCATACACCGACTATCTTTTAAAAAAATCTCACCGAAACTCAGCAGTACGAAGTAGGAGAATGCTACGAAGACCAAAATGGAATATTTAGAACCAATATAGCAGTGAAGACGCATTCGCAAGATCACAGCACACTTTATAAGGCAAAAATAAAATGGCCATTAACCAAAAAATCGAACAAGATAAGAGGAGATTACAAAGAATAAGAAACAGAGAAAGAAACATCACAATTGAACAAACCCAAAACCTTTGAGTATGATACGTCTGAGAGGAAACACCTCTGAGCTACTCCTCATCCTTTGTTTGAGATCTACTCTTCCTAACCCCACCTTCCCACCGATAAGAGATAACATACACAAACACAGTTGCAGATTTTAATCTCGAGCAAGGATGAGCACCACCAAGAGGAAATCCACTATCACAATCCACAGAATTTAACCGCCACATGAGGTTCCAGCCGCAGAAAACATCCAATAAGAAGCCCTGTAAAACCCGCTCCCAAACCAAGATACAACCCGCAATGAAACGGTGAGAAAATTTCGAGCCAGAGGAACTACAGATCTCCACTAATACAAAGATAGTATTGGTTATCCCTCCCCTGTGAGGTAACCACTCTATCCTGCAGCTGTAACACCTGAAGCGGCTAGGAGGCACAATCCCAAGCCCGAGAAAAAGGATGATTCCGAAAATAAAAATCAGCTTACACCGAACATCGCGACAGGGTACATTCCCAAGGTAACACAACCAAAGTCCAATTGCACAACCGACAAGGTATGAGGACCAGTTTCACTATAATCCTCTGTACCTATCGTAAGTCGTTCCTTACTATCGGCAACAATGAAGTCGAGAATCCAACACTGCCAAACCACCATCATGTTCCTTAAATACATAAGATAAACCGCAAAACAATTAAACTGGGGCACGACAAAACACAGACCCAAATAAAACTCAAAATTGTTCTGATTAGACACCACAGTAACCAAGATAAAATCAACCATAATAACAGAACAGGGAAACTTATTATTGGATTCCTCAATCATCGAGATCAACTCCCTAAGAATACAGTAGAAAAAAGAAAACACTTCCCCATGGGATCTTATTAAGGTATAACCCAAACTAAAGTGAAAGCAAGTCCAGAAAAAATGGAAAACTCCAGCACTGCTGCAGAAAACCTGCAGGCTCACTAACCGACATGGTTAACTTGCTCCGAATTCTCCCCCGACCCTGCTTCCTTACTAGAGTCTTTGTCACCCTGGTTGCCCATCTTCCTGCCAGCCTTCCTTCTTGGTGAAATCAAGCCCTGAACCATCCATTTTTTTTTTGTATTCCGACCAACAAAGACCAATATACACTGGACATGTTTCTTCCTTATCCCTTGCTTCTTTCCGACCAATTCTTTCGTGGCGTTCTCTTCTAACAGCGCCTTGCACCCCTCAACTCCTGCATCAATATCTAAACAGTGAGTACTCTCCACCTGCACCATGTCAGAATCTCCATTCTCCAATCCCTCCATGCTGTCACGCCTTCCAACTGCTCCCCTAATACCCCATCCTCACCAACTGCCAATACCAACACTACCTGCAGATCTTTGGCGAGCCTAAAATCCTGAGCGGGGACGACAGTCAGAGATTCCTCGGGAAACAGAAGTTCCTTGCAAACCTTCAATGGTGACCCCTCCAAAGTTGAGAAATCATTATCTGATTTAGACATGAAAGCCTGCAACATATTACTCTCATGCTCAAAACGCCCTTGCCTTACTTCTAGGCACAAAAGCTCATTTAGTCCTCTAATTACCTCCACTTTGTCCTTACTAAAGCTCCTCCATGGAGACTTATGTGATCGACTTGTTGAGGAGAAAACACCATAGTGTCTTCTTGAAGTGCGCGAATGAAGTGTCCCTACGAGAATGACTTGAGGGACCATGGACCTCATCCACCTTGTCTTTCCCTTTCTCTATAGCCTCTTCTCATCTCCTTGAATCGTCCTTAATCTTTGACTCCATACGAGACCCATGCCTAAAGTCAAGGCCATCTTATATCTCTCCAAACCCATATCCTCCCCTGAATCATCAGAGCTCCCTCCATGGCGCATTGGACTCTCTTTTCCTCTTCTCTCTGAATCTGTATGTGTAGGGCACATATCTTGATCATGACATAAACTGAAACACATCCTACAATAGTTAGAGAGCATTTCATAGTGAATGGTAACCAAGATTTCTTCACCATTGTAGAATTCAACCTGAGGCTCAAACACCAATGGTTTGAAACCATCCATTGCCACCTTATTCTTACCAATATCAAGGTCCACTTCCAATGTCTTCCCAGGTCCATCCCCAATGCATGAAATGTTGGCTCAACCCAGAAAAAGTAGTGGTAATCCCATTACTCTTACCCAAAACGAGATGGAGGATGAGGGTAAGTAGGATCCACAATCAGTTCCCAGCGTACTATGGATAACATGTAGTAGTCAAAGTGATATGGCTCCACTGATATAACTTCAATAATGTCTTCTTCAGAATCAAAATCCAACTGAAACCACCCAAATTCTCAAATCCGCTCCTGCGACCCGGTCCTCCATCTTCTAGATCTTGGGCAACATGAAGAGCATAGACTTCATATCCTGCAACTGGGGGTTCATACATCTGTCAATGAGAGTCCTCTGTAAGCCTTTATGAGGGCAGAATTATCAAAATGGGGGACCGAAATCTTCAACCCGTTCGAGACCACAACTATCTTCTTGCTATAGTGGTCCTTGACTAACAGGGCACTCTGAGACATGATCAAGCTTTTAGAAAATAAAATTGAAAGAACACATTATAAGAGTGAAACAATAGTGAGAAACTGTGGGCACTGTGAAACAACCCAATTCCTTTCTCGAGCTATAAACAATCTCGTTCTTGTATCCCACCAAAGTGCAAAATCTGAAATTGATTGGTTGGAAACCGGCAGATCAGATTGTGCAAACAAATCACCCCATCATAATCCCTGGACATCTCCCAAACCATTAGTGTGATTGATAATAATTCAAATTGCGAAACCAAATCAGATCGTGTATTAAGGGATCGTTTCTAAGGAAACGATTCTTTCCTTGAACATAAAATATCCGCCATAATTCCTCCTAACTACATATCGAAAAGCATCTCATGCCAGTTTAATTGCCAAAGCTGAGTCGATTCTCCCTAATGCCCGAGAGTCACAAATCAAAGGGATACAGAATCCAAAAACAACGAAGCCCAAACAAACCCATGAACCCACAAAGGTTAAAAGTGATCCACTGAACCTCACCGTCCTTACCTGCCAAAAAAAACAATTTGAGAGAAAGCCACCCACCAGACATCCAATACCCCTAAGTCACCAGACCAATCACCAACGAGAGAGTTACTTTTTCAAAACTCGCAGTAAAAATAAAACTTCTTAGGTCTGGACCTAGTTGTAGAAGCTTCCACTTATGCAAAGAAGGTTTTGAGAAGAGTCTAGGATTTTTTCTTCTTGGATTTTGAGTTTGAGAGTTTCAAACGAGAAAACAGAGAAAATAAGTCAAACAAAAACGACTCAAAACAGGCAGATGATAAGGAATCAGCCAGCAGAGAACATATTTCAAATTCAAGAAATAGAGGATTAAAAAATTACCTTATTCCATTCCCTCGAGCGGCCAAGAGAAAGCTCAGCCAAAGTAGAAGAATGGAGAAGGACAAGAATGGAAACTTAAAAAGATTGCGTTACTCAAATTGCCTAGCACGGCTAAAATAAAGCGAATCCAGAGTATAAGAATCGGGAAGGACCATAATGGAGACTTAAAAGACTGGCTTACTCCATTGCCTAGCACAGGTAAGAGAAAGCGCAGCCAAAGTAGAAGAATGGGGAAGGACCGGACTGGAGACTTGAAATATTTGCTTATTCCATTGCCTAGCACTGCTGACAAAAAGCTAAATAGTGGGAAAGTTTTGATAGAAAATTTTTATAGTGAGGGTGTCGGCAGATCAGATGAAAACTGTGAGAGCCGAAACTCACACTGTCGAAATTATTTATTCGCGGGGCTCGAAAATTCTACTTTAAAAGAACTAAAGGGCAAAATTTTTAAAAATATGGAAAAGGAAATTTTATTAGAATATTTATCCCAAGTACAAGAATATCTGTGAGTGCTTAATGTCTTAAATCACAAAAGCTCTTGCACTTTTTTGTGTGTTTGAAAAGTGAGCACAATGGTCTCTTTATATACTAGAGAGTCTAGGGTCTCGAAGACTGATCTAAGCAATGTGGGACGTTGTTAAAAACTCCTTCCCAGCCGCCAACCATTCTTCATGGGCCGCCGCCAAACGCCTTCTTTCCTTCCGATTTGGGCCCGTTTGTCTTGATTTGGCCCATCTTGTCTTTTTGGCCTCCTGGTCTGTTTTTCCTCGGTTAAGGCATTGACTTTAGTTTGTTTTAAGTAAACTCCTCGATGTTTTTAGATGTTCAGAACAACGTGAAGTCTTTTCGTGAATGGCGGGACGTTTCCCGGAACGAGGCCCGTCGGTCGGAAAGATGGTTTGGGCCAGCTCGCGAAGGTCTGGTCCAGCTGAGTTTCTGTCGACATTCTAGCTTGATGGACATCTTTGGCCGGGAAAACATGCTTAGATTCGTCTTGAGAAGCCTGTACATATTCTAGTTCATCCGCCGGACCGGAAGCCAAGAGCCCGGCCCGTGCAGGAGTTTGGTCCTATTTCGTGGGCTTGCTGCCGGGACATAGGTGTCCGATCCTATTTCGTGGGCTTGTTGCCGGGACATAGGTGTCTGTTCGTTGCTCCGACCTTTTATCTCATCAATCTCCGAGGAGGGGATTTTGACCCCAACAAGCAGAAGGCGGAATTGTGGGAAGAATAACCAAATGTGTTTGTATAACAAGAAGAGTCATTTATAGCTACCACGAATGCATCTTGTACAAGGTACTTACACCACATGGTCTATTATCCATGTTATGTTATCCTATCTTTAAGGTGTATGTCTCTGTTTATAATGGTCTTTGGTTTTCTAACAGGGGATCAACGTTTAACACCTTGGAAGTGATCAGTTGTTGATTATGTGGTTGGAGTAATACTCACTCATAGTGTTCTCACTCATAGTGTTTCTGACCATCTATCAAGGTATAAGTTCTTACATAATTTTCTATCTTGATACTTAAGTTCAAGACAGCAAGAAAACACAAAACTAACTGTTTTCTAATTATGAAAGGGCTTCAGGTCAAAAGATTAATTTTAATAAATCGTCACTACAGTTTGGCCATTTGGTGGATGAGGATGTTAGAGACGAGATTAAATTGATTCTTTGTATCTCAAAGCTTGGTGGTATAAGGTCATATTTAGGAATCCCGAAAAGGTTGGGGGGAGCAAAGACTCAGGTGTTTAGTTTCCTTCAGGACAGGATGTTGTCTCAAGTAAATGGGTGGACACCAAAATTATTGTCGAAAGGGGGCAAAGAAGTCATGATTAAATCATTCGCAACAGCACTACCAACACATATTATGTCGTGTTTTAGAGTACCGAAGAAGGTAATCTCTAAACTCATAAGTGTGGTGGCCCAATTCTGGTGGGGATCAGGCGGAACAAGAGGAATGCATTGGATGTCATGGGACAAACTTTGTCGGGGAAAATTCGAGGGAGGTTTGGGGTTTTGTATGTTAGGGGAGTTAATATTGCGATGCTTGCGAAACAGCTCTGGAGATTATTGGAGAAGCCATCCTCTCTATTTGCACGGGTTTTTAAGGGAAGATATTATCGTCATTTGGATCCGCTGGATCATATTCGATCATACTCCCCATCCTATGGGTGGCGGAGTATTGTCTCAACTAGATCTCTGGTTACAAAAGGACTAATCAAACGGGTTGGAACAGGGTCGTCTATTTCAGTCTGGAATGACCCCTGGATTCCATCTCATCCCCCGAGACCAGCACTACCAAAAACTACTATTCACTATCCACAACTTTTAGTACATCATCTGATTGATACAAATTCTATGACTTGGAAGGTTAATTTAATAAAGGAATTGGTTTGCCCTGAGGATGCTACCATCATTCAGAGCATCCCAATTAGCAGGATTCAGCGACCAGATTCATATGGGTGGCACTACATAAAATCTGGGCGCTATATGGTAAAATCGGGTTATCATATCGAATGGACTTCACGGGAGGAGACGTGCGGGCTTCCTTTGTTTGAGCCTGACATTAAACCTCTACAAGCTTTTACTTGGCAAGTGCGGTGTCCTCCTAAACTCCGTCATTTTATGTGGCAGACAATTTCGGGCTGTTTACCGGTACTAGGTAATCTTACCTCTCGTGGGATTAAGTGTGATCTGCTTTGTTTGCGGTGTGGGGTGGAGGTGGAGACGATCAACCACATGCTCTTCGAATGCCCTCCGACAGTGCAGGTCTAGGCACTCTCTGGAGTGCCGTCAAATCATGCGACTTTCCCAGGGATGTCACTTTTCTCGAACATGGATTATCTATTTTGGAGGATACCGCCTGATGATAGGGGGTTGACATATCCATGGCTCTTATGGTATATATGGAAAGGTCGAAATGATAAGTTCTTTAACAATATCGACAGAAATGCTCGCGATATTGTTGAGTTGGCTGAATCGGAAGCTCTAATATGGGCAGAGGCACATATACTGGAGGAACCACACATCTCGATGGAGATCCCATAGGTAGACAGGTTGATGATCCATTGCAGCCTGTTCAGTGACGGTATTGTCTGGTTGATGGTTCTTGGAAAGCAGGTGATGCTTATTCGGGACAAGGTTAGTTTATGGTATGTTTGGGGTCCGGAGTAATGATGGGTGCCCGGAATATCCGGGGAAGTGTGTCCCCTTTACATGCCGAATTTGAAGCTCTGATTTGGTGATGGACTGTATGAGTATTTTACAGTTCCGGGAAGTTACATTTGCAACAGATTCTTTTGAGTTTATGAAGATAGTGTCTGAACCATTACTTTGGTCGGCGTTCTCCGTTCATCTAGACGAATTTCAGCGGTGCAGTGAGCTCTTCGACAGATTTGCAATTATTCAGGTCCCTCGATCGACAAACACAAAGGCGGATAAACTTGCAAGAAGTGCAAGGTCCATTCCGACATGCATCATACATGTTGATATTGATCCACTGACTTAGCCTGTTGAGTCGTTTTAGATATTGGTGTTCTTGTTGCTGACAAAAAAAAAAAAAACTGTTTTTCTAATTGTTATTTTATTTTATCGTTTTCTCTGTAGTTCTACTTTCATGGCACTAGCTGCAAATTTTCCGACACCGATAGTACAACAACAGTAACTTTAACGTAGGAACAAGCTCATTAAATTCTATCGGAATAACTTACTTGCACTCAGACGAGTCGATCTCAAATCCACCCATTCATAATCAGATCTCTGTTACTTTAAACAACACACAGCCTGATGAGGAGAATGATTACGTAAACAGCTATGGCACCTCTGGAAGAAGTAGCGATATTGCCAGCTCAGGTCGTGGCTCACTTGTCAAAACCACAGATTCAAAGGTGCAGTGGATTCAGATAGAACATGATCAAGCGTAGAAGTTAACAAGACATATCGAAAATATTTTGTGGATTATTCGTTTCTGTCTGAAGATTCTGCATTTACATGTCATGATTCGTTGGTTTCTGATACTCCTCAAAATGCAGAGAGAGCAAGATCAAGTTCTGAGATCAACTCAAAATAAGAGCATTATACTTCTTCTGTGAAGCTCCTAGAGTCACTGGATTGTGCTCAACTACTCATAAAATGAAGAGACGTTACCACAGCTAATACTGTCTCAGTAGACGTATCTACTCAGTTTTCAAGGAAAGAAGATGGAGTTTCCAGCAGCCCTAGAAGCTTACAAGTACCACCAATCAAGTCTCCTGATGATTGTAGCTCAGAGGTTAAGGCTTCCAAATCATTGAAAGGGCACACAAGATCTTCTGATGATAATAATGAACCGTTTTGTTGTTTTGGGGATGTTTCGGGTGTTCCGAAGCTAGAGATATCTGAAATCTCTAGCAGCGTTCCTTCGACAAAACTCATGACAAAGACTTCTATTCCATATAGTAATGAAAAAAGCAAGACTTGTCTTGATCTCCAGGAAAGCACAGAAAATCCATCAGGACTTGACTCAGTGCAGCATCAAGACTCATCGTGCACAGAGTTCATTCTGATTGATGAGGCTACTTTGAATGTGAATGGGAAAAAGGTATTGAAGAAGACGAAAGGGAAAAGGTGTTGAAGGAGGAAAAAGAGGGGTTTGATTGGGACAGTTTAAGAAGAGAAGCACAAGGTGGAGAAGGTAAAAGAGGGAAAACAACAAGGACAATGGATTTTGTAGACTGGTTGGCACTAAAAACGACAAATGTTAGTGAAGTCGCATAAAATTGTGGAATATAATCATGTACAATTTAACCTTATAAATACCGCCAAATTTAATGATAACATCCACTTTTGAAGTATTTGACTCTTAAAATGAAAATAACACAGGGATTTTGGCCCTCCCCCTGAATCTACACAAAATCTCAAGGCAAATGCTTTAATCTCTGAATCAACAAAATCATGTGATACTGAGAAGATAATGACCATACTCCCAAAATACAAAGACCAAATCCTATTCCTCAAGCCTAGCCTTCTAGGAGCACCAGATAAGTTGAGATGGCTCTCTCACCCCAGAGGCACCTATTCAAAAAAATTTGGGTATGCGATTCTAACACAACCCCTCCCCCCCCCCGAATCTACATAAAATCTCAAGGCAAATGCTTTAATCTCTGAATCAACAAAATCATGTGATACTGAGAAGATAATGACCATACTCCCAGAACACAAAGATCAAATCCTATTTCTCAAGCCTAGCCTTCTAGGAGCACCAGATAAGTTGAGATGGCTCTCTCAC
>OVBB01001424.1:285-12638 GCA_900406415.1 Isatis lusitanica | reverse complement strand
CGGTAGAGAGAGAGAGAGAGAGAGAGAGAGAGAGAGAGAGAGAGACCAAACTCATTTTTTCGTTATTCGTTCTTTTGTTTTGTAGTAACACTGTTATTTTCCGTTTTGCAGTCTTGCATTCGCTGCCTCCTCCTGACGATTTTGAGAGGAAGATTTTCGGAATTCGTGCAGCTGGGGTTGCTTGGAGGCCGGAGTTCGCGACGGGATGTCTACGGTGGGCCAAAGATATCCTTGCGACAGGTCAGTTGTCCTTTGGTTCTTCTTTTGGGCAGGGGGCACCATGTTGTGTTTGTATTTGTCTCATGTTTCTTTCTATTGATTGGTTTTCCGGAACCTACATCCACCCCTTGCATCAGAAGATTTTCCGCGATGGGTCCCGTTCGAAGAAAGTTATGTAGATATGCGGCTTCTGCTCCATGGTCTTCGAGTTCTGATGTCGTTCATGATTTAGGATCTTCTTCTAATTTAGGCGTTCGAGTTCCGATCAGTTTTGATGACTCTTTCGGATCCCCTCCTTCCTCGAAACCGACGTCTCCATAGATCGGTGGTGCGGCAGAAGAAATGGCGGAGTCGCCTCCCAATTTGGATCCTGACGCTGGCGATCTCTTGTTTTCGACTTGCGATCCGTTCGTTTCTCCTTATTTGGTTCTTAAAGAGCCCTTCTACCCTGTTAGTTCCTCTTCGCATCCTGTTGGGGCGTCTGCCGCTTCTCATATCGCAGACAAAACAGTCTGTTGTTCGGGATTTATTCCGGATGATCCTCCTAGAGTTAAGAAGGTTCAGCCCAATCGTCATGAGGTTTCATTCACCTAACATCCGATGTGCCGCTTGGTGACAGAACCTTGCTGTCGGCCGAGTATTTCCGGTTCCTGAGCCCTCCTCTGCTGTGTTTTCCTCCCGTTGCTTCCTTAGAAAGGGCCAATGGCTATAAGCGGACATCGAGTTATTTTTCCAAAGTCTGATTTTTCTCTCCTCGATCTTTTAGTTTTGTCGTTTGTTAAAACCGATCGGTTTGATTTCTGGGGTTTTGTGGAGTTCAATGATATCTTATACTCCTACGATCGCCAAGTTAAGGAGGAAAGGTTGAAGAATACTTCCCTGTCTGTTGACCTTGCAGCGCAGCAGTCGAAAATTTCCTCTGCCGAACTGAAGGACCTAACTGTCGAACTTAGGGCGAATTCCCTTTCGGCCGAGGTGTCTGAATTGAAGAGAAAAAATTTCGAAGCTGTCGCTCGGGAGAAAGGGTTTGCGGAGAGTCTTCAGGATATGAGTCGAGGTTACGCATCTGATGTTTTGAAGAGGATTCATTATGCCTTACTTAAACATAGGGAGAGAATGGATGCCGCCATACTTGCTCAGTTTGGTCCCATTCTGGAGAAGGCTAAGAGATGCCTGTTTGCGAGGTATGAGTCCATGTCAATTCGTCAGGCGGAGCAGAGGGTTCGAGGATCTTTGGACGAGTGTTTGCAACTTTGGTCTATGGGTTTCCTTATTCTCGATGCTGGGATTGCCGAACTGGAAGCCGAGGTGACTGCGCACATGATCAATCTTGAGGATGTGAATGCTCTCGACATTTCTGAGGACAACCTAGCTTTTTCCCGATTCGGCACAGTCCGCTTCCCGATATGTAGTTGTACTTGACTTACTATGTAATGGAACGATCTTTGGCTGTCTCTTTTAAGAGATGAATTTGATAAGAATTTTTCTTATCCGTGTTGTTCCCACGAACTGTTATTGTTTGTTTATTTCGAGGTTCGGATGCGATAATATTGTCCCGGCTTACTCCTGCAACTTCGGGTCGGGAAACGCTCTGGTGTCGCTCCTGATCTTCAGGTTGATGCGGGACTGGCCCTGACATTAGGTCGGAAATTTAGTTCATAACCTTAGTTATGTTCATTGTGGATTGTTTGTTTCCGCACAACTGATTAGGAAGTGGGTTTTATAAATTTGATAGATCGTCCTAAGACGGATCATCTAAAATTTCGAAGACGAATCTTGCGAAGATGAGAGAAGTATATGTTTTTAGGAAAGCCTTGTATTTAAACGTAGTAAGAATGCTCATTTCGGAGATTTATATTGTTTTTGGCAGACAGCCAATAGCGTTTAATTATCTGTTCCCGAATTATTGCCGTAGTTCGGTTAAAAATATTATCGAGGTGGTCTTTTTTTTTTTTTAGCATGAATATGCAAGCTGTTGGTAGGGTCGGCTTGCTAAGTGCTTTTGTCGCCCCCGCTGGTCGAGTCGGAGGTTGGTCGGGTGCTCTCGAGATAGAGCGGTTGTCGCAAACATTCCGCGATTTCGAGCGTTTTAAATATGGGACAGTTTCCTTCTCCCATGTTCGGCGTTGGCTTTTAGTATTGATTTCAGCTCGCGACAGTCCTCGGTCGAGTGTCCGAAGATTTCGTGATGGTAGCAATATGCTACACCGCTCCTTCGCTCTTGCTTTGGTTTCGGGCTGCTCTCTTCTTTTTGCGGTTTGTCGAAGTACAGGTCGGCCAGGCTTCCGTTATCTCCCGTTCTTCCGGCATTGTTGTGGCCCTGATGTTCTCGACGTGTTCGCATGTTTCTTTCAATTTGTTCACGATCTTCTCGGGGATGCTCGGGCTTTTTCCTTGATTTCTTCCATTCTTTTGAGGAAATTGGCTTCTTCTAATGTTTCGTCTAGGTTGTGGGGTTTGTGTCTGATCTTGCTGCTCCGGAGCGGCGAGCTATGATACAGAAGTATAGGAGAGATAGGAGGGCGACTTCGTCAGTTACCAAGACGGGTGTGAGTCGTCGCAGGCCGCCTTCGCTTGATATTGAGACCCTACTTTTAGGGTTTCGCCTGGGCGCTGCATGATGGCGTGCTGTTCAGCCTCCTCTTATTCATATTGCATATGGTCTTCTTGACGGACGAATTCCATCAGTAGTTCTATGTAGCTGCCGATTGAATATGGGAGAAGGTTTTCAGAACCCACTCTCGCATCCGTCCGCCTAGATTTTCCGCAAACAGGAGGCATCTGTTGGCATCCTTTTCGACGTAAGGTGGGTCCAACGAGTTTACGACCCCACTGATCATATGTATGTATCTTCGGGGGTCGTTGCTGCCATCGTATGTTGGGTTCTCGCTTATCCCTGAACGACGCAGGACAATCTTGGTGATTTGGAATGTGAGTGGGGATCGATGGGTTCCTATTGATATCGGTGGATTGTATCCCATTGGGTTTGGATTGCTTCTTGTCTTCACATGGTACTCATATCTTTGACTCGACGGGTACCATACCGTCTTTGACCCTGCTGGTGTCGATCTCTGATTCCTCTTTTGTCCTGAATGCTGCGCATAAGTCGGTATAAGCATCGTTTCATTTTTCTGTGACTGTGCTTTCAGGATTTCCATCCTTGCTCTGTAAGTGGCCATTTTGGAGTCGATCTTTTTTCCAAGTTCCTCGGACATTCGTTCCATGAGTGTTCTTAGAACGAAGAGAGATCGGTTTCGTCGGTTGGTTCCGCCGAACATGTCTGCTCCCTCAGGAGTTCTGGTCTCTGGATATCCTCGTTTTCTTCATTTTCTTCCGGTAGTCTGTCGTCTTCCAGGGATGTTTCCGCCTCTGTTGTTTGAGTGAGTCGTTGGGCTCACGAGGCCAAGTACACGCCGTATGGTCCTAAATGGCTGATCCGCGGAGGAATTTCTCTTTTTCCGCCGTGCATGGTTTCGCCGTCGCCTTGGGATTCTGATCTTCTTGCTTCTTCCATGCTCTTCTTTCGTGTTACCTCGTGCGTTTATAGAACTAACCCTCCCTTTCACAGAGATAATTTCAAAAAAGAAAAGACTTGTACAGAGGTTCAGTTCTCGGTTTTATGAGATAGTTTTTTGGAGTGATGTTCAGTCCAAGTGTCCTAGATTGGTTCAACCCTTGCCCTCTATTTATATTGTTTTTGGCTCTTTCTCCTAGGCCACCTTTTCCCTTGTTCTTTGATCCGATCGATGTGTCCTGATAAGACGGGTATTGATTGTTTTGATGGTTGTGCTGATGGCGGCATACTTCTTTGTTTCGCATTCCGGTCCCATCATTGCAGTCAGGCCGACCTATAGTTGTCCTTTCGCGTACGATGAGACCTTTTTGAATTCTCCTTCTTTGTCGCACTTCTTAACTGATACCGATGTCTTGATTCTGCCGACTTCTCTTGCACTGACGTCTAAGCCGCAAGTCGTACTAGACCTACCTATAACAGAGAGAAGCAGCGACAAAAAAGATTCTAAGAAATTGGTTTTGTGAGAACTAAAGAATCAAAGAGAGAGGAAGAGTTGGCACAAAAGAGATGCAGCTAGCGACGACAAAAATAGATAAATTTTTGAAATACTTGGCGAATTGGCCTTGTGAGATACTATAATTTTCGGGCATGTTTGCTAAGTTTCTTCTGTTCTGAGCTGAATGTAAAGCGAAAGCATGAAGTTTGGATTGTTTTTGCTTCAAATCCTGTTAGGTTTTCATTGCACGAATTTTCTATTGTTACTGGGCTTCCTTGTGGTAAGTTCCCAAAAAGGTCTAAAAAGAGGACTAGGAAGCATATCACAGAGACTCCGTACTGGCCTTCATTGTTTGGCAAGCTGGAAAATGTTTCGGTTAAACTGTGATTAAAATGTTCAAAAGAAAGACAGTTTCAGATACGAACATACGGATTAAGTACGCCTGTTTGGCGTTGGTATCTTCTGTGCTTTTCCCTACAACTCATCACCCGAAGATCTCAAAAGAACATGCAGAAATGATTAAGGATATTGATGAGTTCTTCGAGTACCCATGTGGAAGACTAGGATTTATTCTGTTAATGGGTAGCTTGAAAAAGAGGAACAAAGTTTCGTCGTCGCAAAGAACAGTTTCAGTAGGAGGTTTTGTGCAGTCGCTACAGTTGGTTATGTTTGAAGCGGTGTCGGAGCTAACAAAAGTAGTGGAAGAAGATCATTATTCGTCAGGATCAGAGGAGGACGAGAATTCAGATAATAGTACTATCCATATAGTATGGTGGACGGTGGAAAAGGTTGTCGTTAGTTTCAGTCCCGGACACGCACGGGAAGTCGACGAAGCATCTACAATATGTATTATACTTTGAACACTCGTCACGGAAATTTTATTGTACTATTATCTTGTACGTACCGCCTAACTTCTATATTAGCAAAGGGAATGACTATGCCTTCAAAATGCTCGCTAGGTTATATATTCATTAGTAACATAATAAAAGTGTAGATTTAACCCCTACTAATGAAACTTCTTAATGTAATTTCAAGTAGACACTTGTCAAGTAGCATAATAATATTACTCCATGGAATAAGTTGTTTATTACCGTATTCAGATGAATAACTAGTTTATTCAATTAAATGGTGATAAAGCAGTAATACCATGTATTTTGTTGCAGTGTCATGTTAACTCGATAATCAGAGAGCATGTAGACAGTATCATAGATGAAAATGAACTGGCTTGGTCAGATGAAGAAGAAGACTATAAAGTTGATAATATGCTGGAACTTGTTAAAGCGAACCATGTTTCCTATAGAGGCGGAAACCACTAGTGAACTACGGGAACGTTCAGTTTCATCTGTCGGCCCATGGCAAGAATCAAATGGTAAATCCTTTAACCTGGGGATTGATGATGTGGTTGGAATTTTCGAGGGTCAAAAGACGGATGGTGAAGCCAAAAATGGGATTGCAAAGGTGAGAAAGTTGAATTACAGTCTATATGATGTAAGGAGTAAGCATATATTATTTGTATATATATCAATGATGTACAATGTTTATGGCACGGAGAATGACATGTGAAATACATCCGATGAACAAACTGATGCCATTGTATCGAGCCATAGAATTGGTATATCTATCCACCAAAAAAGTTGTGAAGCCGTAAAGGAGGCTGCTCGTGCGAAGAATGCGAAGAAGCTAAAGGTTAGTTCATATGTTATAGTGTATTTATGATATATCAACTTCCTCATACACGTACACAATTAGTCTGTGATATTATAGTTAACCGATATTGATATTAACAAATGATAAGTTACAAGTATAAAGGTTCGGTATCTTTGTTTGTGTTTATGATATGTAAAGTGGTTAAATTCGTTTCTTTTTGTTAAATGTAAAAATACTATGCTAACTAACCAACACACAACAGTTAACTATATGCGAAAGGATTGGATGCAGTGTCTTGGATTCGATTTGGAAAGTGTACATGATGTTTATGACTATTTCCGAATGTGGTGTCTTGAATTTATCTACAAAACATCTGGGCGTTTTGCTCCATGATGCGTATCTGACGCCGTCAGATGGGATGAGCGAAGCATTAGACGACCTACAAACAGCCAAATATGCACCAGTTGATGAAATTAAACCACCTGCGCACTCTTCCTTGTTCTCACTCGGTTTAACACAGGAAACATGTGTCATTGTTTCCGAAAGAGGTGTGTCTTTCACTGACACAAACATATAGCAAATGCATGCTAATACAAGATGACTGACACTTAATTCTCATCATGTAGGAGGTGTTGTTGTTAATTCCATCGGCCATGGAACAAGTGTGTAAAAGTTAGAGATTATGCCCACCGATTCGTGCAGAAGATTTGAATACCTAATAAAATTCAGGAAACTGGAAGACAAAATGAGGGCTGACAAGTAAGTAATGTTTACTGAAAACTCAAGTTCAAAGGTAGACACGTTGACAGATTAATCAAAAACGTTTCTGATATATGTTATGGAAGAGTATTGTCTCCTCTACAATAAGTAGGATTGTTTATGTTTATTTTTATCATGCAGCAGTATACGGGTAGATGGTGTTGTGGTAAGCTCAAAAGAACTTGGTCAACTTTGGCCTAGAACTCAACATATGCCAGCGAAGTTAGACCACATAATCCTATATAACATGTTGAGTCCAATCTTCTTGTTAAATTTGCTGTAGAAGTAAAGGCGTGTTAACCAGCAATTTATAATAGTAACGCTTTAGTGTTTTTTACGTAGGTTGTTGATGTGTTACTGTATCACGTAGAGCAACAGTTCATCCAACACTCGCCTCCGGCTATTTTAAAGAATACAATATTTTTGGACATGAAGTTTGTAAGTTCTTTTACGAGGAATATTACATGTTTCTATAATACCCCTAGGAAGAATGCTTCAGGTTCCCTCGATCTCTTGTTGACTATTTCAACTGCGGCGATGCAACACCACTCTCTGTAGACCGGTTCTACTTTCCATTTAACATAGACAGAAAACATTGGATTGCTGTATATTTTGATTGCAAGTCGTGGAACATGATGGTCTTGGATTGCAATATTTCTTTCATAACTAATGCGCAGCTTGCAGCTATTTTGAAGCCATTGTCAGAGATGTTCCCATACCTACTGAAACAGGTTGGACGCTACCTTACCGAGAAGGATCTTACGCCATTCAATATTGGCAGGGAGGTGGGTATACCCGAGAACAAGAGAACAGCTGACTCTGGATTCACTGTTGTTTTGTTGATTTATTATCATACATTGGGAGGTGTCGAAATGTATAGGGGTATCACGGCAAAGACAATTGAGTTTGAAGTGAAAAAATTGTCGGTTATGTTGTATGAGGAGAATGCAGACTTACTGAAGGCGTAAACTGTAGTTCAATTCATGTACTTTCCGATTCTTGTCCGTAGTAGACATATATGTTTTGAAGACAAAAGAATAAAATAGGAGCCGCAATGGTATGCCTTAACTGTTAAGTACTTAGTTATCTGTGAAGTTTATTATTGTCAATACATATTATGTTTTTACGTATCTAAAGTAAACATGCAGCTGTATCCAAATTGTAATCACATAGAACATATGTTACGCGTTCGCGGTTGGTACAAGACATTGTAACACTTGGTACTTTATTTAGACTCTAGGAGCTTACCTACATTACGTTATGTAGTGATTATGCAATGTTTTATATTTCGTCATTGTAGAGTTACATTTTAATTCAATATGAAACGCTATTCAATTTGCAAATATTGAATCGATCCTGATACTATTTCTGAGTTCGACAAGTGATGACGACTACCGAATGATCTGCTGCCCAACTGTCTTTATAGCGGACCAATTTTTAAATGCTATTTATGACTCCAATAAATGAGGCCAAAAATGTAAGCTTCAACACGTCAAAATTAAAAAGGTGGAGGCTTCATTACTTTATAGACAGAAGGAGATATATTATTCATTATCTACATGTGCATTTTATACCACCGCCACATCCTACTGGAAATATCCGATAATATGTAACAATATTTAACATAAAATTTTCCTGTCCAGATCAGCAGCATCCTTCGTTTCTTACACTCACCAATTGCACCGCGATCTTCTCCCACGTTATATAGTACTTAAATAGCTTTCTTGCATGTTTTCGATTATGCCCCTCTCTCCTCCTATGACTGCATACTATCTTCATCCTTGCTTTCTTCATCTACATTGAACATATGATCATTAGTGATAATAGTTCACATATACGAATAAGAGAAAATTTATATGCTTACACGAGTCTCTTCGCGTGTGATATGTTATGATTTTGACCCATAATAATCTTAGTATCTAATAGTTTTCTGGAGTTTTTGAGTACCTTTCATGTGATTTTAGGTAGCTATGAAGCTGATATTGGAGTTTGGAGCAGTTGAAGCCTTAGGAGCAGAAAATAACCAGAATTGGAGAAAATAAGACAAATCTCACGAAGAACTACCAATTCCAATCAGCGAGCACCAGCGAGCACCCGCTCGCACCTCCGGGAGAAAAATAAGGAAGGTCAATCTGACATAATCGTTATCACGAAAAGAAGGGAGGCAGCCTCCGAGAGTCATCCGATTATATATACTACTTTTAGTCTTAGGTTTTTATTATCTTGACTTATGCTTTTAGCTTAAACACATCTTAGGGCTTTCTACTTGTAAGGGAGAAGATCTCTACTACATTATGAGAAGATTTCTAAACCCTAGTACTTCTATTTTTTAATATCGATGCAGCCTTTTTATTCTATTGCTTTGTTTCTTTCTTCTTTACTTATGTCTGAGTAGATCTCTTAGTTAGGTTAAGGTTTCCAAAGGAATTCATGAGCTAAAGGTTTAAACACAAATAGGTTATCAAATCGATTGTCTTTAACTTTGTTGGATTTATTGCTTGAATCGATTTGGCCAATCTGATTATTAGGTTTAACCTAGACATCGAGAGTTGCTAGGTTGCTAGAAGAAACATTGGTGACCAATTTATTCTATGCCTGCGAGAGTAGATGTGTAGAGGATTGTGAACAAATCAAACCCAATCTCTAATGCTTGTCTGCGATTTCTAAAACCAACGAGAGTTAGGATTTTAGGTTGTTGGACAAAGTTATTGATGCCACGAGAGTGGATTGATATTATCTTTATGTTTGAGTTCTTGACTTGCTCTTAATCATTGCATGAATAGTTGGTTGATCCGTTGCTCTGAATCTCCTGCGAATTGCCTTGACCTAATGCTTGCTTAATATTAATTTTCACAGCCGATTTTATTCTATTGCTTGTTACCAGCTAAACCGATCCAATATTGAATTGTCTTCGCTCTTAATTTAGCTCATTAAATCAAAGTGTGAATTTGGTCCTTGTGGGATTCGACCCCTGAATACTACTTCGTTTGCTGTGCACTTGTAGTAGGAAATTAGGGTTTAAAACCTGTGTATCAAGTTTGTGGCGACGTTGCCGGGGACCAAATTTTTACCTTTGGTGTACGGCTAAATTATTAGACTAAGAACACTACTAAACTCGTTTTCGATTTTTCTTCTTCTCTGCATTTCAGGTGTATGACCAGGAGCACAAGGAGCAGAAACAATCACGATCGAAGTCAACTTATCTAGCGACGAACTAGCTCGACGAGAACGAGAGAACAGGCAAAGACGTAACACCCCTGTTCCGAAACCAGACACAACCAGCACCGCCTCTACAGAGATGGGCGACCAGAACAACATGGCAGCTCAGCTGCAGCTTCTTCAAACGGCCATGGAGAAGCTGCATTTGAAACAGGAAAGGCAGCTCGTGCAACAACCAGCTTTCGGAGACAAGGATGCGGCATACACTTACTACCAAGACCGATCCGCAATTGTCACCCCGATCATTCAAAGGCAAGATTACGAGATCAAGCCTCAGTTGATTGCACTAGTGAAGCAGCATCTCTTCCATGGTTTACTTGCTGAGATTCCGATGGATCACATCGAAAACTTCGAGGAGATCTGTAGCTCAACCGGCTCCAATGGTGTGCCTCCAGATTTCTTGAAGTGCAAGCTCTTTTCCTTCTCTCTTGTGGGGAAAGCATCACGGTGGTTGAAGCCTTTACCACCAGGCTCTTTGGCGACTTGGGCTGACGCTAGATCAGCTTTCCTGGATAAATTATTCACAGCTTTGAGGAACAAGATATCCTCGTTCGAGCAGCACTCTGGCGAGACCTTTAACGAGCCATGGGAGCGGTTCAAGAAGTACAAGCGCGAATGCCCTGACCATGGGTTTAGCGACGAGCAGCTGCTCAACACCTTCTATGATGGAGTAGAATGAGACCACATAAACGCTCTTAATGCAGCCAGTAATCGAGACTTCTACACAAAGTCGAAAGAGGGAGCTCTAGAGCTGATCGAAAACCTTGCCGCAAGCTCCAGCAACAAGAGTCCAGAGTATGACAGGAAAAAAGTCAACAGTGTAGAATCCAAGAAGATTGATGAGCTCACGGCCAAGGTGAACCTTTTGTTAAAGGGGAACCAGAAATCCGTCCACTTTGTTGATGAGAATGGCGTAACACCTCTCACTCAAGTTTTTGAGGAAGAAACCGGTTCTGATGAGATGGAAGTGAACTACGTAAGCGGTCAAGGCTTTGGACAGAACCGCGGTTTCAACACTCAAGGCTTCAACACTCATCCTAATCTGTCTTACAGGAGCACTAATGTGGAAAATCCTCAAGATCAGGTCTATCCTAAACAAGGAAATCAACCCCAGATGGGTTTCCAAAGAGGTTACTCTAACAATTACCAGAGTCAGAACAGGCCATTCGTCCCTAATCAGAACCATTTTCAAGGAGGTAACCAACCAAGGCAACCATAGAGCAACTCGCAGCCTCAGTCGTTTCCAAACCCCCCACCTACTCCTTCAGCAACTGGCTCCCAAGATGAACTGAAGAACATGATGCAACAATTAATAGCTAGTCATCAGAAGGCGGCTGCTGAGATCAACTATAAGGTCGACAGAATGTATGTTGATCTTAATGGGAAGTATGAAGCCGTGTGGACTCACATGAAGCAGCTCGATGTTCAGATTGCACAAACCGCTGCGTTAATTAAAAGGACGTTGGGCACTCTTCCCGGAAAGGTTGAGACGCCAAGGAAAGAACTTTTCAACGGCATCAAACTGCGAAGCGCAAAGACACTGCACTCAGCAAAAGAAAAGAAAACAGCCTCCGACCACTTGTTCCCACCTAACGAGCACCTGCTCCATGGACATCAGAGTAACCGTGAAAAGGGTAGCTCAAGCAAACTCGAGGCACATGCTGGAACGTCATCTTCTCCTTTCGACATTCTGGAGGATGACACGACGGAACACCCTGACGGCTCATCAGAGCATGTGCTCGGTTATGATAAACCTTCCACCTCTGCACCAAAATCCGCACCGATTCCAGAAAGGGTGTACAAGACTAAGGTATAGGAATTGCGGATTATGAAAGTGATTAAGGATTGATTATGAGAGTTTAAGTGAGAAATATGAAGAACAAAGAGAGAAAGTAGAGAATCATGATTGTATTCGATTATCTTAGTAAAAATGTGTGTGTGTGTTAGTCTTTGCTTTAAATACAATCAGCAAAATACCTAAAGCACACACACACTACCTTTTCCACCTTTTTGTGTGGAAAGATAAGACTACAATACAAAAAGTAGATAAAGGTAAGAAAAGGTGAATAAGAAAAGGGGAAGGGATAACCTTATCCATAAACGGTAACCCCCTTTTGTCTCACCATATTTGCCTTTCTTCTTTTCATTGTGGACACTTAACCGAGCAATGGACTCACGAGCCATCACGGTTCCAGACTGGTCTTGTACGGACGGCCGTACGGTCATGTGTACGGACCGTGATGGATGAGCTCCATTGTTAACACTCCCCCTCAAGCTTAACATTCTTGGTTAAGATGTCAAACTTGTCATACGAACGCTCCTAGGGGTTTGAAATCTAGGTTTACGGTTGACAAGTATGACAAGCCAAAGAATGCTAAAGCTTGGAAGACCCATGAGTCTCACCTCATTAAAACCCTTATAGCAAAACCCAATGGGACAAAAGCTATAAGGTAAAAGAGTATGAGCTTCATGGGCGAGGGAAGTGCTTACCACGGTGTA